>JAQQPU010025610.1:0-10666 GCA_029168905.1 Artemia sp. Kazakhstan ARC1039 | reverse complement strand
GGGGATTTGAACCCTCTCCCCCCCCCCCCGAAATGTTTGTCCGACTCGTAAAAACGTAAGAAAAATGGACATAAACAAATTTTGCATGCGTTTTGAGTTTTTTTTTTTGTGTAGCCTCCCCCTCCCCCCAATTGAAAGTTTTAAAGAAGCTATTTCGATTCAAAATTAAAAGTCACAGCGCTCTTTTTAACAGTAAAAAGGGATTGAAGGGCAAGCAGCCCTTCTCCCATGCCCATTCATTTTTCGAAGGCATCCAGTAGAAATTTTGAGAGAGCAGTTTGTTCAGCAACTATGTCTTTAGGGATATTAGGCATGTCAAACCCCCATAATTATGCAATTGGCCTATTATGCTTTAAAAATAAATGTTGCTTTAAAATAAATCAAAAGGCATTGTGTATGCTTGCCAATAAGACACCTCAGGAATATATCGAGAACGACTGGGGTATTAAGTTGAAACTTTTGGGATACTACTACTTCTACATCTGCCCTTGCAATTTAGATAAATATAAATAGTGTAAGTGTATCCAGGTTGTCACAGGGCATAAATGAATCTTTTGGGAATGACATTAAGTTTTATTTTTTCAGGTCAACTTCAGAAGCTATAAATTAAATTTAAAAATACTGTGTGTGCCTGAATAAAAATTTGTTGAAAAAGTTTCTCCAAAATACAAATAGCAACCCATACTATGGATTCTTATAGAAAAAAACTGAGAAGATAAAAAATATTATTTTTTCCATGAGAAAGGCTATGTCAATATAAAACAAACAGAAATAAATTTAAAAAACTTTTTCCGCAAAACAAGTTTCTTAAAGAAAAGTAAAGAGCTCCATTAAGCCAACAATGAGCATAAATAAAATCTTCCAAGGGTAAAACTACCACAAATCACTATCAATAAATAAATGAAACTCATAACGAACAGAAATTATAATTAATCGCCGTATCAAGCTCAAAACGACCAAAAATTAACATGAGTGATAACCCTTATACCTTTTCAAGATCAGAACATAATTTGCGCTTTACTGAAAAAACGTTTTAAATGTTTTTACTTTTCTACTTCGTAAATTAAGAATTATCAAAACTTTAAGGAATAAATATCAGTATATGTTAATTAAACCGACAATCCACGGTCATTTGGGCCAAATTCTCCTGAGTGGTTCTTCTTATGAATATAGAGAGAAGATTTAACTTATATTATCTCCTCGACTTGAGAAATATATATCTAAACTATGCATGTGCCTAGGCTGTAAATGGAATTTTACTCCCCAATTATTATACATTATTATTATAAATTTGTTTTATGCCCTGGCCCAGTGGGTTCCGGCAGAATATGATACAGAAAATCCACCAGGAATGATGTTTTAGCAGTGAATCCCCCTCTAAAAATATAAACGTGACAACCTGAGGCTGAAAAAAAGTCTGTAATATCTGGTCTAAGTGGGTCAGCTACCACAATCAGTTTTGTGAATGTAGCTTCTAGGTATTCTCAAAAGAGCAGACAATCTAAATTTCTTCATAATTCATGAATAAAAAAAAAAAAAAAAAAAAACGGTGCTTGATCAAATGATGTCAGACCAGTGAGGATACAGACACAGGACGAAAATGATGATGTTGGCATTTAAGGTCCCCTTTTAAAAAATATAAAGAGGACATTTTTTATTTTTTTTTTCAATTTCGAAGCATTGTCAATACGAAAGTTAAATTTTGGCGTAAAAGCTGAGAGTGGATTAAAATGACTATGACAGTGAAAATGAATAGAAATCAAATATAACAAAAAATTGTGTCAAAGTAGAGAACAACATTAGAAATTAAATAACCAGTAATTAAACTACATAATAAGGGGGTTGCTGCTTCCAACATTTTACTTACTTAAGTACTTACTTATTTGTCTCACTTACTCACACAACATTTTACTTTACTCAACCTCTCACTTATTTTTTTTCTTTTTTTTCTTTTTTTAGCCTTTCACTTAAGAATACTCTCTCACTCAGATTATCTGTCTTGGCTTTGTCTTCAATTGGTCAATGGCTTAATTTTAATTAAAAAATCAACGGACTCGGTCGAGCTCTCGGCCTCGACCTCATTTTGAAAAAAGAACCTCTCACTCCGACTATTTGTCTTGACTCGGTCTCCAATTGGCCAATGGCTTGATGGCAACGTGATTTTAGTTCAAAGCTATAGTATTAGCTATACTATATCTATTAGTATGGGATACAGTATGGGCTGGTGGGTACTGTGACGTTAAAAATTTTGGGATGGTTTTACACATATTTGTTCAACCAAAAGAAGAAAACATTTATAAAGAAGATATTCGAGGAATATCCGGGCTAGTCGAAACTCATCTTAATTATATATTATCTTACTATAGTGAAGAGGACAGAAACAAGTGAAAAGGTAATCTAAATTCCATAGTAAATTCAAAAACATTTTGATAGGAATCTAACATTTTAGCATGTGTCATTGAATAGTGGATTTTGCCTTATTTTTTCCTCTCAGCAATCTCAAGAAATTTCTGCGGGCGAGCGGCGTGCCGGCCCACCGAAGTCTTTTCGGCGACGACGCGCTGAACAAATTTCGGTTGTCGGTGTGTCTTTGTTGACTAAATTAAAGAGACCTCCAAATTTAGTTATGCAGTTTTTGGTATTAGAGAAACCCAAAACGACAAAAAAATATGGGTGAAAAGTCAGAAAAATCGATTAAAACATTTAATTATTTTGCTGATTTATTTTCAGGGTTCAAGGCAGTAACTGATAAAAATGTGACACTCCTCTAAACATTTAATGATTTTCAAGCAACTTAAAAAAAATTCAAAAAAATCTCGGTTTTCAGATATGAAATGACATAAAACAAACCTAGGGGGGCAAACATTGTTTGTGTTTTGATGTCCTTGTTTGTTCAGCTCTTATAAATTTCAGATGGGGCCCTTGGGGGGATTCTTAGGGGATTTTGGTAAGGCAATGGAGGTAACAGACAGAGCGGTTTCCACATTTTATGTATAGGGAGGAAGAGGTCACCGAAAGAATTTTTTTGGGGAGAGAGGTTTACCAAAAGAATGAGAAGAAGATGTTCCACTCCTGTGGGCTTTGTCTCGCGGTTTTAATTAAGTTTCTCTTTACCTGCATTTTTTATACAATTGGCAAGTTGAAGAACTATTTCAGGAAAGAGGGGGTTTAAGTCCGGTAATCTCCTCTGACCCTGCTACAAGAAAATCTTCTAATACCGAGCCAAGTCTTAGAAGTTGCGCATAGAGCTTCCCGATTTGCCGACAAAGGTAGCACAATTAGCATGTTGAAACAAGAACGGCTTTTTTATTGAGTATTAAATCAAAGGATCTTAAACTTCAAACGCCCATGTTTCCTTTTCTTTTCGTACACCTTAGCCAAAACTGCGTTTAATTAATGGTTATATTCAGCCAGTGGCAAAAAAAGGCTCAAATAAACTAGATTAGAATTGCCACCTTTATTCCGCCTACTTTAAGCTTAATATCCTGCTATTTAAGAAGTCGATAAGATCATCGATACATTAAATGGGTGTATAGCTATGTGTAGAATAATTATTTATAGCTTTTCATCTCTTTAGCTATTTCATCGCTTGTTAACATTACTACTGCCAAGAGCTCAATGCAACTCCAAGCAACCTAAGGCCACCATAGCTGCTCACCCTCCCCCTTAAACCCAGTCTACTCAAAGCTTTACTTATAACTCCCTCCCTTGAAGTTTTTATTTCCCTTAAAGACATTTTCCCATCTCATTCTTTGACGACCTCTGTTTGTATGCCCCCTGAAAGACGGTCAAAAAGCGTTTTTATTCGATTTTTTCAAAAGCTCTTCCTGTATTTAAAAAAAATACTTTTTTTTAAATCTCCTCATGAAAAAGAAATCGAAAAGAATCTTTAATACCCCCGCTTCTTCTGCATTTTCGTAGTTTGGACAAAGTTTTATGAAAACCACAGAGAGCTTATATTTTCGCTGATATGTGGAGACCGGTTTTTTTTTGTCGGGAAAGTTGGAGAATTTGGGCACACCCAAAAAGCTCTGAGACAGTGGCTGCATTTTGTAAAACCATACTTCGCATCCCGATCTGGACTAAAAAAGTTTTGAGACTTGAATACCGATTGCAAAATTTTTCAATCGGCTAAAATTTTCCAAACTTAAAAATATCTATATGGGGACAAGGGAACACGGTTTCAGGTTTCAATATTCAGTAAGCTTAAGACTTACAGAGCCCATACAAGGTATGCGCCCTGGGCAAAGGGAACACCGAAGAAATAAAATAATTCCAGGTCAAAGGGATTTAGTTTCCCGAGATGACAAGAGAGAACAAGATACAGCAGGCCTCTATCTGTAATGCCTACTGAATCAGTCTGCTGCCTGAACTTAACTTGTTCCTGAACTGAGTCAGAACTCGAATTATTATTCCACCATATCACCAACATTTGATGCTTGGAATTTGATCAGTTGGAACCTCAAAATACGTTTGAGGCGTACTTTCTCAATACTGTCAAGCTTCGTTAATGCTATACCTTGTTTGAACTGAAATCACGCAAGGAATTTCACCGTCCATGATTGAAGACCGAAAGCGGGCCCTTTTCCAGCTCCGGTCAAGAAGGAGGGGGGCGGATGACCGGGTTTGCTGCCCTGAGTGCCGCAGCTGGGCGTGGGGCTGAAGGATTGCCCACTTGGATCAGATTTTTCACTTTCATTCGGCTATTTTGGTTATATTTGAGTCGGGAGGATGACGCCGGGTCTCACCAACCCTAAAAACACCTCTTCCTTTTGCCCTTCCACCCCTTCCCACACATGTATAATATTCCTAAGACACGTAAACAGGTTTTTGTTCTCCGCCTAGAGCTTATAGTATACGTACCTATAGCAAACAGAACATAAAAAAATATAAGCGAACGGTCCTTCTCCGATGTTTGTGAAAAAATATATAAGGTAAGAAAAAAGACTGGACAGATTTTCAGAGGCATACACGCTCTGATCCCTACCTACTTAGCATAGAAGAGAGTGCAGACCCTAACCAAAGGGGAGAACCCAAACTATCGATCACAGTTCATATAATTATCCAGTATGATCATTCCCTATCTCACCCATTATAAAAACCCGGACCGGGGTGCGAGTGCTCCAGAGAACGTAGAAACATAAGCGGCGTCAGATCTTTTCACGGGTAGACAAGTCAGACGTGAAACAATCGGAAACAAGTGGAAACCCGCTATTACGAATAATGCACTTTACGCGAAACAATCGGACACAAGTGGAAACCCGCTATTAATAACTGCACGAAGAAGTGGGAGGAGCTTTTTGTTCGCACCGAGAACGAAGACCAGAAATGATCTGCGATAAGCTTACTGGATAATTATATGAACTGTGCTATCGATTGAAAAAGCAAGTAGAGAAAGGGGTGCCAGTCCCGTACCCACACCATATATGGGCATAGAGTCCCTAGGGGAGATGGATTTCTAAGAAATTGATTGCGTAATCAAAGTGTGTCAATGACCTCTTTTTTCAAGGTCGATTTGTTTGTTGTTTCTAGGTGTAATAAGTCTGGGACAAGGTTGAACATGCGCATTGAATTCTAACGGGAACAATGTTATTGATCTAGGACTCGAGGGGGAAGTGTATTTCCGAGAAATTGATTGCGTAATCGAAGGGGAAGTGGATTTCCGAGAAATTGATTGCGTAATCGATTGGGAATTTTATTGATCCGATAACGGGAAACAGGATCACGTGTATCCTAATGGATCAGGGTCAGTCTAGAGTCAGCAGTCAGAGTGAAAGGATTGAAAAATGAATAAATTTGAGAAAGAGAGAATTAGATCAAATTTAGTGTTTATGGAAAAACATTTGATTTTGGATGACGATTTTCTCGAGTTATCTCTTCAACGCAGGATATTCTCTCGTCAGGGAACACTTGACAATATAATGAGGAGTGATTCTCCCCCGTTGGACTATTGTATGAAACTTTTAAAATGTGATTCAAATGCTTATAGTCAATTTATTGATATATTAATTGGAGCAAAGCAGAATCATATCGTGGATATACTTTTGAAAACATTGCCAATGGATTCAATGTAGATGGCTCCTCCTTCGAAAGAGGTAACGTCACAGAGCTACTCCTCTCCCCATTCCTACATCTTGAATTTATCCGTCAGCAGGAACGATCAGTTTCGTTTTAGCTGTGAGTGAGTCAAGTGACATTGGAAACCAATAATGTTCTATACATGTCCATTGTGCATGTACACTCTTGGCAGTTGGACTCAATGTGAGAATTGTACAATTATCGATGACTATAGTGAAAAGTGCAAATTATGTAATCCTTGTAAATTACATAGAGGCTAAACAGTACAAATTAAAGGATGTAATTCATGTCTTGAGGAGGTGTGTGACTCTCACCCTAGAGGGCACCTGTGCTCCAATTGTCACTATGATAAATGTGATCAGTGGGAGAATACTTACCCCGCTATGATTGGAAAGAATCCCAAACGTGATTTTAGTTTATTTCTACGAGATTGGTATCGTCGTGTATTTAAATTATTCTGGGAAGAGGAATCTGGTCTACGATTCAACTGTTGGGGTAACAAGACAATTTGGTTTCTACGTCATCGTTGTGACGACACTGCCTACTATGACTATAAACCAAGTGATTTTTATTTGGCAGTTACCGAATGTGATTCACCATTTGAAAACACTGTATGTGATATTACTTCAAATAGACAGATTGAAACTCGTGAATTTCATAATATGAATGCAAATAGTATCATTGACTTTACAAAGAGATATGACAAGAGTGAAGTTATATTGTACTGTAGAAAATGTGACCCTGACTTTGCAGTCAATCGAGATCAATATACAGTGAATCCAAATGATTTTCCGGCATTAGTGGTTCACGACAGTTGCCTATACATCGAAGAAGAAATCTAAAGTGAAGATTTAAAGACATTGTTGTATATATATGCATTTTATTAATGAACAAATTCACAAACATTTTTTAAGCACTTTACTCTTAGGGCACTGAAATCAATACTGTATAGGTCTGAGAGGATATTTTCCACTAGAAAGTCGTTCAGACGAGGATTGTCACCATAAATGTGGAGAAACTGTTTGTAAGTATAGCCGCGACATCGGAACACAAAATATAGTAGTGCATGGAAGCCACAGCTTTTAGTCGTTAGATCCTGCACCCTCTTCCGATTTTGAATAATAGTTTTCCCACTGCTCTCAATATAGTTGCTGATGTGAGGTGGGTAAAATGTATAGGGTAGACCAAGAGGGTCAAAAAATTCAATCGTCTTCATTGTTTGAAAGATACACAGCCAATGACCCGTCGGCACAGTCAACGGACTGCTATTAACAATAATCAAGGTATTGTTGACACTTTAAATTTTTCCAAGAAAGTCCGAGGGTAGACAATAGGATTTGTACTGGGACATGTAGGGGTCCATATTAAATACACTGATTATTTGACTGGTGTTCATGGTGCCAAGTCTAGTAGAACACTGCCTTCGGGAGTGATTTCCCAATAGGTTTCATATTGATTTAGTGAGATTAGTGCAATACTCTCAGCCAATGGGTCGGCAAATGTACACTCTAAACGCACACTCCCCGTACGTACTATACTCATATCCTGTGTGCCAGACAAATCCAGTACAATAATACCATGTGTTTTAGCAAACATTTCTTCGGTTATACCATTTTCAAATAGTTGAGAGTCATGATCTAGGGTTTGCATGGTCAACTCATACAATGCTCTATAGGATTTATCAAAAGATAGATTATAGAGTGGGATGCCGTTTACTTTGCCCACAAGAGATGAAAGTCCAAACATCTCGAATTTATGTGGGCATTCAGTCCATGATCCTATTGTACTAGCGCTTTTTACAAATGCCAAAGCGAGTTTTGACGGAATTTCGCCATTGATAAAGGATGAATCGGTGAAGGTGCGTGAGCCCATGGCAATATGACGTTGATTGGTAATTGTATGAGGAACAAGTAGTTTAATATTATTTCCATTGGCTCTCAGTTTTTCCACTGCCAAAACAACAGAACTCATGACCTGTTGTTTGCGTACATGAAGTATTGCTGAGGTGAGGGAGAAACTTACATCAGGATTGGCAGCAAGTTCTTTTCTCAATATGAAATTGGAGGGTGAAAGCGTCAGTTTTATATCCACTTTAACATTGGGCGGCAGCCATTGGGGTATATTAAATATTTCATGATATATTTTTCCAACTAGATGTAATTCACAAGTTGTAGCATTTTTAAGTGCATCTGTACTATCAGTATTAGTCATATATTCATATCCATTGGAGGTGCCTCTCAATTCCTTGTATGACTTAGGCGTCATCAGCATGAATTACATATAGCTTGTATAATTTGAGAGATTGTTGCTTGTGCTCACCAGCGTGCCATTGATGTAGACACTAATTTGACGAAATAGATTATGTAATATACAATTTTCATAGGATATTCCATCGGCCCGAATAGGCATTGTATTATCGGATTTCCGGACTTTCATTTGTAAATCTATAAATGTTGAAGACATGTCCATAAAGTAGTCTTCATTGGAATAAATTTGAAAGTGGATATTATCGGAGAGGGGTTGTTGTGGATAAAATTGTTCATAGTATCCATGCTTGACACTCACATCAACATTTTCAGCATTGAATAGATTCAATGAGGCGGTGATTGAAGGTTGAAAATCCTTATGGGGCAGGTAGGACATCTTAAGAGAAGAAATCTAGTTTTGATCTAACAATTTTCTTCCTGGGGCTTCTTCTTCTGTTTACGCTACGTGTCGGCTTTTTCCTTCTTTTCTTTGACAAGAGGGGTGATGTCTTTCGTTTCCGACCTGAGTGGAGACTGATGAGTGATGCATTGTTTCTTGAGCTTTTTAAGTCTTTACCATTTTGTTTTAGTTGCTCACCAAGGGTTCGCGCACTGGACCTAAGATTTTCCGTAGCACTTTTTTTAAAATCCTTGCCAGAGCCCCAATCGTATAGTGTAGAGGATGAAAATTCTGTCGCAGCTGGTACAAGATATTTTCTAGCCAGTGGTAGTGAAGAGCGAAAGAGCTTAGCAAACCAACTGCCAAGACCGTAGCCAGACATTGACGAGTGACCTTTGTAATAGTCCATCCCATTGCCCTGTTGTCTTGGGCCAAGAGTATTAACATAGCAGTCAATATCAGGATAAGTGAATACCACTTTTTTATTAGACATCTTGTTGAATTTGAACGATGGGACGAAAATTGCATGTAATCACAGCCAAACCTTTTGAAATTGCTATGGGATCACCCAATTCGGTTCTTAGTGTTAACTGACAGAGTTCCAAATAGGAAGTGTTTACGGGAATATACTGAAGATGCTTTATATTGTAGTGGTGAATTTTTTTCTTGATTGGTTTTTCGTTCAAGAACTCGTAGGAGGGGAACATTTGAATTACCAACCCGAGATGTTTCCACAAATGAGGCGTAGAGAAATATACAAGTGTCCGTGGAGAAGGCAGGCAGGTAGTCAGCAAAAATGAAATTAGTGTTTCCGGCACTTTTACCATTGATTATATTGAGCTTAAAGCCAAGAACATCCTTTAGGTGATCATTAAGAATAACCTTTTTGCTGGCAATAGGTGAACTAATGTAGATCTTGCCCTCCTCCTTTGAATAGTTGAAATGAAAAGCTCCCTTTTTACGAGCGGAAATTCTTTTATTAATAGAACGACATAAATCATTCATACAGGTGAGTTCCTCGTAGGGTAAATCAATATATGGATACTCCATCCAATTGATTTTTTGAATTTGTTCTTGATCACTTGAGGATGGTGGTGGCGGCCAATCATAGGGTCTAATTTTTATTTCATATTTACGATCTTTTCTCAGGATGTCGTAGGTATTTTTGAGAATACAGTCGACAAGAGCCACTTCATACTTTCCATTGTCGTCGAATTTGATGGTGGGGGAGAGTTTCGTCCAAAAATATCACTTGTTCTATTCAAGTCATTGTAGAGAGGATCAGAAACATTGGACATGAAAGTCACATATAAATCATTGGGCATTGTTAATATCTTCAGCACTGACCCAAGAATCAAAATCTGAGTTGTATCCTAGCCAGCGAACAAGCAACTGTCTCTTGCCATGGCGTGTACGACTCTTTAATATCTTTTCAATTTGATAAATTTCACTAGTGTTTCTAACTTTTTGCAGTTCATATTCATAAAAACCGCCGAGAATGTCATCATCTTTGGTGTCTCGCAGTCGATATGTCGTGGGCTCGGTGTCCAGGATTTTTGAAACTTTAAAAAGTTCAGTGCTCCATAAATAATTCCCCTTTTCAAAAATATTGGTGGTTCTATTAATTCGAACAGTATCACCAACATTGAATTTCTTCTTAACATTTTTTTTCTTTTTCACCATTGGAATATTGCTTTAGAAAAGCATCAAATGTATTTTCATTGTAGTGAACATCCCGAGGGCTTGAGTTGGACAGAGATCGATGAGGTCGATCGCATGATTTTATCTAAATCATGAATAAAAGCCGGTGTATTTTTCAGGGTACAATATCTTGAAATTAATAGACGAATCGTTCTTATTAATCGTTCAGCCAATGCAGCCTTTATCGGGCTGTGACTATGATAAAGTGTTGTATTATATTTCAATAGAACCTTTTGCACAT
>JAQQPU010025609.1:0-11938 GCA_029168905.1 Artemia sp. Kazakhstan ARC1039 | reverse complement strand
TTTCTGCCAAGAAGGATTTGAGTTAAAATCACGCTGTGGCAACGATCAATCTTAAATGATATCTGTGCAGAATTTCGACTTGTTCACCTGAGACACTTAATATGGCGTCTCTTGTGCAAAAGATGATGCCAGGACGTCTTTAAGAGACATCTCTGATGCGAGATGTGTCTCTCATGCTCTACTATAGCATAATTTTCTGCTTGTATTTTATCTATTTCAATTTCCATTTCTTTCGTCATGTTTTTTAAATAACTTTTTAAAAAAGTTACTATATGAGGTTGTTGGCTGTCAAAGAACATTCGTAATGGAGATTTTTTTTCATCGTCAAAAATATCTAATTTTGCTCAATATGAAAATAGAAGTTGACATGAAAATAGAAGTTGACAATATGAAAATAGAAGTTGACATGAAACGTCAAGTGTGCCTTTTTCTGATGCGCAATGTAAAGGAGTACTTTCCCTTCTATCTGTTGTATTTTGATTTGCTCCTCTTTCTAGAAGGCATCTAATGGAAGATAATTCAGCTGTGTTCCCTATTGCTACTTGTAATGGGGTTTGTCCCATACAGTCTAATGGATCCATTTCCGCACCATGTTCTATAAGGAGCATGAACATATCAAAAGTTCTATTTGTTTCAGCGGCAGTATGCAATGGAGTTCGATAAATCCCATCTTTCGCATTTGTATTAGCACCTTTTTCTAGGAGGCATGAAACTGTATGAAAACGATCTTTTTTCATCCTGTTTTCATCTCTTGATGCAATTGGACAACGCAAAGGTGTCCTTAAAAGCAAATTTAAACTGTCCATTTTTGCACCAGCTGAGATGAGCTCTTCAAATATTTCTGTGTTTCTCTGTTCGGAATCGTAATGTAGAGGGCTCATTTCAAAGTTATCCTTAACATGTGGATTTGCTCCTCTTTCGAGGAGATACTTGACAATCTTGAAAAACATAAATAATAAATTGTGTCAACATCGTTATTGCGCTATTGCGCTGCCTATGATTTTTTGTAAAAAGTGATTCTATTTTTATTTTTTTTTGTTTTGATAAAAAAAATACACTATAACTTTTAATTTCCATTTGAACGAGCCCTCTCACGACATTCTAGGACCACTGAGTCGACACAATGATCCCTGGAGAAAAGAAAAAACAAACAAACTAAAAAACAAACAAATAAACACGCATACACACCGGAAGGATAAAATAGAGGAAGGATCATAGCAGCTTTAATTATTTTTTTTATTGGTTTATTGGTTCGTTACTGCTTTGATTTTGCACACTGTTTGGACGTGTTTCAATTACTTTATGTCACGTAAGATTAGGCCAATCGATACTGAACGCGAAAAGGAACCAGAACATAATATGCAGGGTAAACTTAATGGGGAAGATCGGCCTATCAATGCATCGGAAGCCACTGCGTATCTTGCTATTCTAGAACAAACCCGTTAATTAGAATAAATAACTTTTCATTATGGGTGAAATTTGTCTCTGATAAAACTATCACGTAAGGGAATTTAAAATTTGATAACGCTATTTGTGATGGATCGGGTAATATGAATTTAATCATAGTTCTTTGTGATTGAGTCTATAATACAGTGAAAATTGAATAACCTTATTTCGCCTGAAATTCCATATACATCGACAAATAGTCTTATCCAAGGAAATTTTAATACTAGACCAATAAGGGCTGATAAAGCAAAGCACATTGACATTAAATTCGCAATGGATTGAAATCAACAGCCTGGACCTTCAAATGAGACAAAACCCAAAAAATGAAAATTTACAAATGTTATAAATGATGATTTGTTGGAACGAAAAGAAGTATATCCCCCACCACTTGAACAATTAACAAATATGCAACCTGGAACCTCATGTGAGACTAGAGCAATAATGACAGCTAAAGCGAAAGACGTCTGCAAATTATCTGAACTAATAAAATCCAAAATGAAGAAGAAAGAAAAATCGGGTTAGAAGATAAGTGACAGTGAGAATCAAAACGTGTCGAAATTGAAAATGATATCGATGAGAATTAAAATGAAGACTCTTTGGAACCACATGAACCATCAATCGTGATAAAACCATGAGAACAGCCTTAGCAAGTTAAATTTACAACAGGTTTAAATCAACAACCTGGACTATCAAATGAGACAAGACCCAAAAAACGAAAATTTATAAGTATTATAAATGATAATTCATTGGAAGAAAAAGACGTTTAAGTCCTACCACCTGAACAATTAACAAATCAGCTAGTGTCCTTTTTAATAGACAAAAGTGATTGGAGGGCAACTAAACCCCTCTCACGTCCACCATTTCCCAAAACACATCCACTCCAAAGTTGATATAGCCATTTTGTTCAGCAAAGTTGAAAGTTCTGGAAATTATGGCTTTGAGGATAACAGAACCCCAACACACCTCAGGGCAAGGGTTTTAAGTTATGCCCTGGGGGCAAAAAAAGTTTTTATAGATAGTTTTTGTAGAAAGTTCAAAAGGGCTCATTCGATTGAAAATTGAAAGGGCTAGTGCCTTTTTTAATAGTCGAAAGTGATTGAGGGGCAACTAATACCCACCCCCTCTCACACCCACCATTTCCCCAAACCCATCCAATCAAAATTTTGAGATGGCCATTATTTTAAATAATTGAAAGTTCTGGAAATTATGTCTTTGAGGGTGATAGCTCCCTCAGACTCTCAGAACAGTGGTTGTGAATTATACCTGGGGGCATACAAGTTTTTTGTAGAAAGTGTTGGCGTAGAAATTTCAAATAGGGCTCATTTGATTGGAAATTGAAAGGGCTAGTGCCCCTTTTTAATAGTCGAAAGTGAAGGGAGATCAACTAACTCCCTCTCACTCCCAACATTTCCCCAAAAACATTCAATCAAAATTTTGAGATAGCCATTTTGTTCAACGTAGTTGAAAGCTCTGGAAATTATGTCTTTGAGGATGAAAAATCCCTCAGAGTCCCCAGGGCAAAGTTTATAAGTTATGACGTGGGGGCATATTAGGTTTACATTAAAGAACGATCTTCAGTCCATAGTAACTGAAGTGTTATAAGGAGCCATTACATAGATGATGCTTAAAGTAATCAAAGGTTACTATATACAATGTCTTGAAAAGATATCTAAAGACTATCATAGGAATATCAAACCATTGTGTACATTGGAACTAGTTATCCACTTGATTGTTTGAGGTTTGTCTCTTACTATTTGAAAGAAAAATAAGCCCTAGGCTTTTTCCTGTTTGTAACCAGGTTATTATTAATGGTTAATGGTTCAATTAATGTTTAATGGCTCATTTTAAAGCAAATTGCTAAATCTAGTGTATTGTGTAATTAATTAGGCAAAGGACGAAAGGAAATCGAAATTACAATAAAGAACGAATTCTTGCCTATACTAACTTGCATAGGCAACTTAACTATATTATAGGCTTGCACAGTTTTATTTAAAGTTAATCCGGGTTGCAGCGGTAGCTAGCAACCTACCAAGAGACGATCACGCCCCATAGTAAAAACTAAAGTAACCCATAATTCCTGAAAAAAGATTCAGACCAAAACAAGAAGTACACTATTAGAATCGCCTTGTTCAAAACCTCTATATAGCAAACTTACCGTCCCTTGGCTTCAATAATGAGTTAAATATATTGGCTTGAAAATCCAGAATATTGACTTTAACCACGATATTCTCCACAAACGGCATCTTTTTCTTTCCGTTTTTTCGTCTCCTCAGCTAGCTGGGCACTGGAAAATCATAGAGAGCTGTATAATGGCTCAATTTAAAGGAAATTGCTACATCTAGTGCCTTTCGTAATTCAAGATAAAATATTTTTAAAATAGAACCAATTTTAACAAAAAAGCTGCATTTTCATATACAAGCTTAATGAATGACATTATAATCGTATATATACATTAAAAGACGATCATCAGAACAACAAACCATTGCATACATTGGACTTAGTTAGCTACTTGATTGTTTTAGGTTCGTCTCTTACTATGTCAAAGAAGAAAAAGCCTTAAGCTTTTTCCTGTTTGTAATCAGGTTGTTAATTACAGTAAAGAATTTAATTGCGTCGGTCCAGGAGGTAACTAAAACAGGTTTCTTTTTAGAATTTTAAAGGATCGATACTATAAATAGGAATTTGTCAAATATCATTGGTATCATGGTTTTATTGATAGCTGAATTACATTAAAGAATGAACTGTATCCCATAGTCAGTGTTTTCGGGTTGCAGCGGTAGCTAGCAGCCTAGTAAGAGACGACTACGCCCCATAGTAAAAACTAAAATAACCCATAACTCCTAAAAATAGAGTCAGATCAAAACAAGAACTACACTATTAGAGTCGTCTTGTCCGAAACCCCTATAAAGAAATCTTAACGTCTCTTTTCTTAAACAACAAAGAAATTATATTGGCTTGGAAATCAAGAAAAGTGGCTGCAACCACGACATTCTGTATATACGACATATTTTTTCTTTCCATTTTTTTCTCCTCAGCTAGCTGGGTGCTGGAAAATCATAGAGAGCTATATAATGGCTCATTTTAAAGGAAATTGCTACATCTAGTGCCTTTTGTAATTAAAGATAAAATACTTTTTAAAATACAATCAATTTTGACAAAGAAAAACTGCCTTTTCATGCACAAGCTTTATGAATAATCCGGGTTGCAGCGGTAGCTAGCAACCTAGTAAGAGACGATCACGTCCAATGTTAAGAAATATAAAAACCAATGACTTCTAAGAAAAGAGTCAGATCAAAACAAAAAGTACACCATTAGAACCGCCTTGTCCGAAACCCCTGTATAGGAAACTTTCTGTCCCTTGCCTTGAACAGCAATTATATTAAAAGACGATCATTAGGAGATCTTACATAAGGGATCGATACTGTAAATTGGAATTTTGTAAGTATCGTCGGTATCACGGCTTATTGATAGCTAAATTACAAACTAAAAGAAATCGACCCCGGGTGGCTTTGAACCACCAACCTTTCGGTTAACGGCCGATCGTGCTAGTTATATTAAAAGACGATCATTAGGATACCAAACCATTGCATATATTGGACTTAGTCAGCTGCCTGATTCTTCGAGGTTCGTCTCATACTATTCCAAATAAGAAAAAACCGTTGGATTTTTCCTGTTTGTATTATAATAAAGAGCGACCTGTTGCCTATATTCAATTTTTTAGGCCTCTTAACTATATAGTATAGGCTAGTACAGTTATATTTAAGGTCAATATATTAAATCCGGGTTGCAGCGGTAGCTAGCAACCTAGTAAGAGACGATCACGCCCTATAGTAAAACCTAATGTAACCCATATCTCCTGAAAAAAGATTCAGATCAAAACTAAAAGCACACAATTAGTACAGCCTTGTCCAAAGCTTCTATATAGCAAACGCACCGTCCTTTGGCTAGAAGTATTAGAACCGCCTTGTCCAAAATTGCTATATAGCAAACTTAACGTCCTTTGGCTTAAATAACAAAGACAATACATTGGCTTGAAAATCAAGAACATTGACTTTAACCAGGATATTCTCCACAAACGGCATCTTTTTTTGTTTCCGATTTTTTTACTCCTCAGCTAGTTGGGCACTGGAAAATCATAGAGAGCTGTATAATGGCTCAATTTAAAGGAAATTGCTACATCTAGTCACTTTTGTAATAAAAAATAAAATAGTTTTTAAGTAGAATTACATAAAGGTTCGATATGGTTTAAAGTAATACTAACAGAGCCACTCCTATAATAATCTGATTTGATATTTTGTTTCTGTACCTTAATTGCGTAGGGGGCTTGGGGCTTGGAGGAGGAACATATGGAAAGTATTTTTGCGAACCTCCATTATAATAAAGAATGAATATAAAGTTATTATAATCACACTAATAAGGTTACTGTTTACAACTTTTTGAAAAGATACAGAGGGATTAATTTTTCCCCTATATCCATATATGACGTAATACGTAAATGGAATATTTATACACGCTTATATTTTGAAGAGAATAACCATATATGGCGTAATGAGTGACTTGACGTGAAAAATGAAAAAAAAAACTATTTTATTTTAGATTTCATACATAAGGATACATATGGTTTAAAGTAAAGAATGGATAGAAAAACTCATAAGGAGACTAAAAGCTAGTAATCTAAAAATTTGTGGTAACTGACTGTATATCAAACAATTCATGGTAACAAACAATTCATGGTAACAAAGTAAAATAATAAATAGTAAAATAGTAAGAGCGACTCGTCGCAATAGTAACCGAGACTCTAAAAAACGGAATTTTAATATCAATAGATACATCAAAATAATCGGATTTTTATTTTAACTTCAAGTATTGTAGTTTTATCAAGTTTAGTCTTACTCATCAAAATATACGAGCCTAAGAAAATTTCCCCTATTTTCGAAAAAAGGACCCCTTAACCCCTTACACCCCTTAAAATTCAAAGAATCTTAATGAAAATCACACCATTAGCTTCAGCGTATCAAAAAACCTTACAGTAGAGGTTTTAAGCTCCAATCTGCAAAAAGGTGGAATTTGGTATTTTTTGCCAGAAGAAAGATCACGGATGCGTGTTTATTTGTTTGTTTTTTAGTTTGTTTGTGTTTTCTCTTCTCCAGGGATCATTGTGTCGACTCAGTGGTCTTAGAATGTCGTGAGAGGGCTCATTCAAATGGAAATTAAAAGTTATAGTGTCTTCTTTAATCAAAAACAAAAAAAAAATTAAAAATAGAATCACTTTTTACAAAAAATCATAGGCAGCGCAATAGCGCTGCCTAAGTAAAGAACGATGTTGACACAATTTATTATTTATGTTTTTCAAGATTGTCAAGTATCTCCTCGAAAGAGGAGCAAATCCACATGTTAAGGATAACTTTGAAATGAGAACTCTACATTACGCTTCCGAACAGGGAAACACTGAAATATGTGAAGAGCTCATCTCAGCTGGTGCGAAAATGGACAGTTTAAATTTACTTTTAAAGACACCTTTGCGTTGTTCAATTGCATCAAGAGATGACAACAGGATGAAAAAAGATCGTTTTCATACAGTTTCATGCCGCCTAGAAAAAGGTACTACTACAAATGCGAAAGATGGGATGTTTCGAACTTCATTGCATACTGCCGCTGAAACAATTAGAACTTTTGATATGTTCATGCTCCTTATAGAACATGGTGCGGAAATAGATCCATTAGACTGTATGGGACAAACCCCATTGCAAGTAGCAATAGGGAACACAGCTGAATTATCTTCCATTAGATGCCTTCTAGAAAGAGGAGCAAATCAAAATACAAAAGATAGAAGGGAAAGTACTCCTTTACATTGCGCAGCAGAAAAAGGCACACTTGACGTTTGTCAACTTCTAATTTCATATGGAGCAAAATTAGATATTTTTGACGATGAAAAAAAAAAATCTCCATTACGAATGGCCTTTGACAGCCAACAACCTCGTATAGTAACTTTTTTAAAAAGTCATTTAAAAAACATGACGAATGAAATGGAAATTGAAACAGATAAAATGGAAGCAGAAAATTATGCTATGAGCATGAGAGACGCATCTCGTATCAGAGACGTCTCTTGAAGACGTCCTGGCATCGTCTCTTGCATCAGAGACGCCATATTCAGCGTCTCCGGTGAACAAGTAGAAATCCTTTACAGATATCATTTAAGATCGATCGTTACCACAGCGTGATTTGAACTCAAATCCATCTCCACAAGACCGTGGTAAATTATAATATAAATATACCATTCAGTTTATGGTGTCTAACACGTAATAAAAACGTGAAAATTATCTCATACGATTTTGGGATACTCCAGCCAATAGTAACGGATTTCAAAACAACTTTTGAGCATGTGTTAGTGGTTAGGGTCAACAACTGTTTTGAGCAAGTGGTTAGTGTCAATATGTAAACCACTTTTGTCTACATAAATTTCGTATATTAAGAATTCTTTGAATTTGGTTGAAAAACTGAAAAAAGTAGAAATTTCTTCAAGTTCTTTGCTTTCAAGCTTCGACATTATATCAATGTACACAAATATTGATGTAGTATTACATTAAAAGACGATCATTGGAATAACAAATCATTGTATACATTCGATTTAGTTATCTACTTGATTGTTTTAAGTTCGTCTCTTTCTATTTCAAAGAAGATCTGGGTTGCATCCGGGTTGCAGCGGTAGCTAGCAACCTAGTAAGAGACGATCACGTCCAATGTTAAGAAATATAAAAACCCATAGTTCCTAAAAAAGGAGTCAGATCAAAACAAAAAGTACACCGTTAGAACCGCCTTGTCTGAAACCCCTGTATAGGAAACTTTCTGTCCCTTGGCTTGAACAGCAAGGGAAATATATTGGCTTGAAAATCAAGAAAAGTGGCAGCTACTACAACATTCTTCCTAAACGGGATATTTTTTTCTTTTTTTCTTTTTTTCTTTGTTTCCAGAGATAGCTTGGCACTGGAACATCGTAGAGGGTTGTTCAATAGCTCATTTTAAAGGAAATTAATTGGGTTAAAAACCTTTTGTAACTAAAATAAATTATTTCTAAAAGAGAATAAATTTTTCCACCAAAAACTGCATTTTTGATGTCTTTTCACACTGCAGTCTTTCAAACATTACATTATTATAATAAAGAACGACCTCTTTCCTATACTAAATTTTATAGGTCGCTTAACTATAGCATAGGCTAGTACAGTTATTATATTTAAGGCCAATATATTAAAATTTTCCACTAAAAGACGGTCATTGGAATAAAAACCCAATTCATACATTTGATTTAGTTAGCTACTTGATTGTTTGAGGCTAGTCTCTTACTATTTCAAAGAAGAAAAAGCCGTAGGCTTTTTCCTGTTTGTAATCAATTAGAAAGAGTTCTACCTTTAATGTAATGTAATAAAGATCAAACTCTTCCCTATACTAACTTGCATACGCAACTTCACTATAGTTAAGATTACAGTATTTATATTTTTACATTAAAAGACGATCACTGAAATAACAAACCATTCCATACATTGGATTTAGTTAGCTACTTGATTGTTTGAGTTTTACTACTTAAGAACGACAAAGATGTAAATGTTCTCATTCTTGATTAGAATAATGGTTAGATCGAAGCAAGCTATACGCAAGTTGAAAAAACAGTACTACACAAACAACAGAGATAGTATCTTGAAAAGAAAAAAGCAAAGGTATTCAACCGACCAGGTGTATCGAGAAGTAATCAAACAAAACAGCAAGATGTGTTATCTCAATGATGAAGATTATAGACATGCAAAAATTGAGACAGCCAAACAAAAGTTCAAGGAGAGTTATCACAATGATGAAGATTACCGCATCAAATATAAGAAAAACCAAAAGCAAAGGTATTCAACTGTCCAGGTGTATCGAGAAGTAAAAATTGAGACAGCCAAACAAAAGATCAAGGAGCGTTATCAAAATGATAAACTTTATAGAGAAGCAACAATTGAGCAGGCTAGACAAAAGAGCAAGGAACGGTATGATAATGATAAAGATTACAGAGAAGCAAGAATTGAGCAGGCTAGACAAAAGATCAAGGAGCATTATCACAATGATGAAGATTACCGAAAAATATATAAGAAAAAAGTTGCTATTTTTTTCCCATACCATGGCACTTTGTATCAAAGGAGTTGTCGTAGAAACTTGGAAAGGGGCTCATTCGATTGGAAATTGGAACGGCTAGTGCCCTATTTAATAGTCGAAAATGATTGGAAGGTAGCTAACATACCTTCTACGCCCAACGTTTCCCTAAACACATCCAATCAAAATTTTTGATATAACCATTTTGTTCAGCATAGTTGATTTCCAGATAGAAATTATGTTTTTGAGGAGGATACTCCCACACAAACCTCAGGGCAAGGGTTTTAAATTATGCCCAGGGGCATATAAGAACGATGTTGGCACAATGTATTATTTATTATTTTTTTCCTTTAGACCAGGGCACTTCGTATCGAAGAAATTGTCGTAGAAACTTCGAAAAGGGCTCATTCAATTAGAAATTGGAGTGGCTTGTGCCATTATAATAGTCGAAAGTGATTTGAAGGCAACTAACATCCCTCCCACGCCCACCATTTCCCCAAACACATCCAATCAAAATTTTATATAGCTTTTTTGTTCAACGTAGTTGATTTCCAGATAGAAATTATGTTTTTGAGGAGGACACTCCCCCACAACCCTCAGGGTTGTGGGGGTTTTAAGTTTTGCCCTGGGGTATATAAGAACAAGGCATATAAGAACATAACTTAAAACCCTCAGGGTTTTAAGTTATACCCTGGGGGCATATAAGAACGATGTTGGCATAATGTATTATTTTTTTTCCTTTACATCAGGGCACTTCGTATTGAAGAAGTTGTCGTATAAACTTCCAAATGGGCTCATTCAATTAAAAATTGGAGCGGCTTGTGCCCTTTTTAATAGTCGAAAGTGATTGGAAGGCAACTAACACCTCCTCCGCACCCACCGTTTCCCGAAATGAATCCAATCAAAATTTTGAGATAGCCAATTGGTTCAACGTAGTTGATTTCCAGATAGAAATTATGGTTTTGAGAAGGGCACTCCCCCACAACCCTCAGGGCAAGGCTTTTAAGTTATGCCCTGGTGGCATATAAGAACGATGTTGGCACAATGCATTATTTATTATTTTTTTTTCCTTTAGACCAGGGCAACTCGTATCGAAGGAGTTGTCATAGAAACTTCGAAAAGGGCTCATTCAATTAGAAACTGGAGTGGCTTGTGTCCTTTTCAATAGTCAAAAGTGATTGGTAGGCAACTAACACCCCTTCCACGCCCACCATTTCCCAAAACATATCCAATCAAAATTTTGAGATAGCAATTTCGTTCAGCGTAGTTGATTTCAAGATAGAAATTATGTTTTTGAGGAGGACACTCCCCCACTACCCTAAGGGCTAGTATTTTGGAGATTAATAATCTAGCCAGGGGCAGTGTCTGGCCTGTTAGATGGGTCTAGGATGTACTGAACCAGCTAAGCTCAGAGAGAAATTTTAGCATTCTCGATTTAAAACATGGCTTTTTCAATGTATCATTGGCATCGGAAAGCCAACAGTGTAACTCATTTAGCAAACCGGGTGGAGTGCAATATATGTATCGTAAGCTGCCTCAAGGTAGTAATCAAACAGTTCGTGGTAACGAACTGTAAGTAAGGAGTGACCCGGCTCAATAGTAACCGAAACTCTATAATACGGAATTTTGATACCGATAGACACATCAATAAAATCAAATTTTTATGCTGATTTCAAATATATAATTTTTATTAAGTTTAGTTTTATCCATCAAAAGTTACGTGCCTGAGAAAATTTGTCTTATTTTCGAAAAAAGGAGCAAACACCCAAAAAAGTCATAGAACTTTAACGAAAATCACACCATCGGATTCAGAGTATCAGAAAATCCTGCTGCGGAAGTTTCAAGCTCCTATCTGTAAAAATGTGGAATTGTGTATTTTTTGTCAAACAGTTCGTGGTAACGAACTGTAAGTAAGGAGCGACCCGGCTCAATGGTAACCGAAACTCTAGAAAACGGGTTTTTGATACCAATAGATATATCAAAAGAATCAGATTTCAATGCTGATTTCAAATATATAATTTTCATCAAGTTTAGTGCTACCCATCAAAAGTTACGCGCCTGAGAAAATTTGGCTGATTTTCGAAAAAAGGGGGAAAGACCCCCTAAAAGTTATAGAACCTTAATGAAAATCACACCATTATATTCAGCGTATCAGAGAACCCTACTGTAGAGGTTTCAAGCTCCTATCTACAAAAATGTGGAATTTTCCATTTTTTGCCAGAAGAAAGATCACGGATGCGTGTTTATTTGTTTGTTTTTTTTTTTTTCCCCAGGGGTGATCGTATCGACCCAGTGGTCCTAGAATATCGTGGGAGGGCTCATTGGAACGGAAATTAAAAGTTCTAGTGCCCTTTTTAAGTGACCAAAAAAA
>JAQQPU010025608.1:0-11939 GCA_029168905.1 Artemia sp. Kazakhstan ARC1039 | reverse complement strand
AACATACCCACAAAAAACGGGGGGGGGGAGAGCAAAAAATCTAAGAGGACGCATGATACATGAAAAAAACAAACAACAAGAATCTTTTTATTTATTTTTTTTATTTATTTTTTTTTAGCACCGACGACGACTTGGCGGAGGTCCTTGTCGAAATATTTGCTGGTTTTTCGTCTTCATATTTGTTCAATAAACATACCCACATGTTCAATAAACATACCCACAAACATACCCAAGAATCTTTATATTTTTTTTATCTATATTTTTTTTTCAAACCGAGGACGACTTGGCGGAAGTCCTTGTCGAAATATTTGCTGGTTTTTCGTATTCATATTTTACCACTGGCTGACAAAATCCTCGTTTTCTCACTCTTTTTTGGTTTTATTTATCATTCATTATTTCCTTTCCTCTCTTAGCTTCATACGTCATAGATAGCCAGTGTAGTCTTAGAAAGTATTTTCGTAAGTTACATCAGAACGAAATTTCGAGAAAGCAATTTAGCCAAAAAAAAAAAAATATGCAAATTTCGTTTTAATTATTCATTTACGCCAAAATAAAAGCTGCATTAACTTAAAAACGTCACTCGGTCTTTACGTTGAAGTTCGATTTTTGTTCCGATTTCTTAAGAATGACCCCTGAATTACAAAGGCCGTTTGATTCGAATAAATATCACTTTTGAAAGTACTAGAAAAATCTATAGCGTAAAGAGCGAGGTACTGACAAGGGAGCAAACCCCCTCATCTTGACGAGACGAGACCCGTCTTGTCAAGACTAGATTTAAAACTAGCAACTCTCGTCAAGACTAGCAAATCGTCTTGACGAGACTTTGAGAGTGTACAGGACAGGGAAGGCGAAACAAAATAATTTTAACTAATTCAATTGACCGGAATTCACAATGGCATCGATGCTCCGGTCACTTCACTACAATGTCTAAAAATTCAATCTAATGGTTAGAATTAACATAATCGAATCCCTGATATTCATCACCGCTAAGCTGCTGTACATACAATTATTCGGCTTACTTAAAGCAGTTAACTGTGGCTTCTCCTTTTTAAAGCGTGTATGGCTTCTCCTTTTTTTCTTATTACCCACTTTTGGTTAGGTTATGTTACGTATCTAATATATTCTATTCTTTATATTCTATTCGCGTGTATATCGGATTCTACACAAACACCAAAAGAGATAAAAAACAGACAAGAGAGATAGTTAAAATGAGTTCTTCATATTATTGACTTACGGGAAGGCCTGTAGGGAGGGGGGGGTTATTTGTCCTCCAATCTTTTCCTCATATTATTTTTATTCATATTATTGACCTACGAATAAAGTAAACATACCACTCGATGCCTTTTTTTATGCTCTTTCCAAATATAATAATCATTTTTGTCGGAAATGAATTTTACCCCCACCCCTATGTATACCAATTCAGGGTATATATTGGCACATTAGGGAGGTGGGAGTAAAGTTTGAACTTACCTCCCATTTACGTCAGACATAAAATTAACCCCCTAAACTTTGTACTACTTTAATGACAACATTGTCATGCTGTTTACTCTCCGTTCATGTAAGTGAAGCTTTGGACCAACACGTTAACATTTATATTGGTTCAATCCCGCGCAGCAGGAGGAAAATGAAATATGTAATGGATTGGAAAAATTTTTAAATTTTAGTTTAAATTTTTTAATTTTAAATATAATTCCTTTAATTCATATGGTTAAAATTAATAGTTCAAAGAGTGATTGGTATTTATGTATTACAGCGGCAACACTCGAGAAGTATTCTCGATTGCAAAATGTGTTAACTACAATTATTCTGAATATTATGAAGTAAGAATTGGTTTCTAACTTCATGCTGTCCAAATAATTTACCCATCCCCTAATGTGCAAATATAGGCCCAAATTTTATAATTTCAATATACTCTATCACCCGCCACTTTTTTCCCAATGAGCGTAAGCTAATTGTCTCTTAAGACAGACAGATGAAAACTGTTTGTTCTCGAATTTTTAAACAGCGTAATTTTTTAGTGTTGCCACTACAATATATAAGTCTCGAGTGATCTTGAAACTGTCATTTTGTAACATTGTTACGCGCCTAATAGTGTTTGTGTCTCAGCTGAACAGTTTAGGTATTTTCACGCATTTATGAATAGCTTCTTGTTACCCTATATCTGAAATAGAAAAACTTAGAAACATATTTTTTCAACTCTGAGGTTCATTTATATGATATTGTTTCCAAGAATCTGAAATTTTAAGCGCCGGATCTTCATACGCAACTATTGACACTCCGTTTTTCAAAATAGGTGTTGCAATATGCTATGATCTTCGTTTTGCTAAAATGGCAAAAGTTTACACCCAAAAGGTAAGATTTACCAAGTTGTATATGATTTGGCTAATTTCAGCTGTTTTGCTTGAGTATTTTCTTGTTCAATACCTAATAATGGGCTCTAAGTATTAATTACTTCTCCACTTCCTTTGTTAGCTTAGATAAAGAAAAAAAAAACGATAGAAAGAAGCAAAAAACAAGTGGCATGCACTCAGAATTAGTTAAGTCTTTTTCAAAGAACATTTAATGCTGACAAGAATTGTCCGAATCGAAATGTGTCCTTTTAGTGTTCTTCGGAAAATACAAGAGCCAGTAATCGCTCGGGAAAGGATGCGGAGCTGCAAATGAGCCCTGTTTTTACACCATTTATTGGATTCCTTCCAGCTTTGAACCTCTCCCGAATGCCGCCTCTGACTTCATTCTAAAATGCCTATGGATGTTATTTATTGATTTAGCGAAAATTCAGAATAATCATAACTATAACAGCTACTATTAGTGTGTTGCTACTAGTGGTGTTGCTATTAGTGTTACGTAGCAGCACCAAGCTGTCTAAGGTTAATAGACACTGCGTAAACAGCAAGGTATTGAGTAGGGTGACAACCCATTATAATTTCTGATATATGGAATAATTTCTGTTCGTTTGGAGTTTTAATACTGCTCCTTACTTTCGGCTAAAAAAACTTGATTTTTTTTTATCTAATCACCAATAGATGCTGATATCTTCATGGAAGACCTTGAAGAAAGGGCTATTTTGCAAAGTTTTTGTAAACCTGAATTTTTGGTTCGTTTTAAAGATGATATTTTTTATTTGTGGGAGCATGGTGACGAAGCTCTGGGGTCTTTCCTTCACTTGCTCAACTCCTTAGATCCAAAACTTTCAGAGGTAGAGAGGCGTCTTCCTTTCATAGATGTCCTGGTGCACCAAAATGATGCATGTTTCGAGTTTGGGGGCTATAGAAAACCCACACATAGTGACCGTTACTTAAATTATTCTTCTAATTATTCTGCTGCTGTGAAAAGAGGAGTGGTCACTTCTCTAGTTGACAAAGCATTGCAGGTTTGTTCACCAAGTTTCCCGGATTCAGAGCTCAACCACCTTAGAGATATTTTATTCGGGAATGGTTTTCCAATTAGTTGAATAAATTCTGTAATTGCAAAACGTATTAAAAAACTATCAGATAGTGACACAGTAAACGCAAATCAAAGGGAAAATTCAGTTTATCTTGGTCACCCGTACGTTAAAGGGGTTTCAGATCCCATTTCCCAAAATCTAAGAAAAAATAACATTTACACTTACTATTGACCCAGAATAACTGTCAGTTCCCAAATTTATCAAGGTAAAGACCCTATCCCGATAGATAAAAACTCCGGTGTATACAGAATTCCTTGCTCTTGTGGTTTTTGGTACACCGGAAGAACTGATCAGCGACTTACGGATAGATTAACTCAGCATTCTACCTCAATAACACACTTAAAAAGCGGGAAAAAAACAGAAAATTTTGACTTTGCCCTTGCAGAACACATATTTGAGTATCCAGACTATACTATTTTATTTAACCAAGCCTAATTTCGCATGACAAAGGTATTATCCAGCACTACAGAGAAGCTGTTGAAATTTATAAATACCAACAATTAGGTCTAGCTTTGAACAGGGATTCAGGTGATTTAAGAATAAATGAGTCGTATTTCGGTTTTCTCAAAAGAGAAGCCGATACTTTAATAGTCACTGATATAAACCTTGAACCTCCTTCTCAATCACATATTCAAACACGTCAACAACCCCTTAGGTCTCAAAGGGCATCAGCAAGAAATGCAATTGTTAAGATCAGAAATCAGGTGACCTAGTTTTCCGATTTATTTAATTGCTGGTTCGTTTGTTTCAGTGGATGAAATTTGTTCTTTTATTTCTTCAGTTGTTCGTTAGTATCCGCCGATGGCAGTTAAGAATGTTTGGATTTTGTGCAAATGGCGGATATTGGCGAATGACTCACTTTATGGTTGTTAGGTATTTGATTTTAATTCTTATAATTTTATCTTTTACTGTATTTTATTTATCTTTTAATTTTTTGGCTGTTTTTTTCATTGATTTTGTTGACTTTCCCTGTTTTGTTTTTTGTTTGTTTTTTTCTTCGGCATTTTCCTTGTTTATATTATTTTGTTTGCGCTGAAGAAGAGAGGCGGTTGTTCTCTCAGAATATGTGCTTTGTTTGTTTCTTTAGTATTTTCTTTTGGCCCTTAAAAACCCCATTTTTGATCGTTTTCTTTCTTTATGTTATGGCAGGCCAAAGTGGTTTAAGAAATTATCTTTAATATTTTATCTTTAATATTTAACACATTTTAAAACTTTAGATTACTATGGGCTGTGGTTTACTCTAAATTAGGTTGCAGATTTTTTCTGAAAATCTCAAGTTTCCATGTTTGATAGTTTGGCTACAAATAACTTTCTGCTTGCATTTCTTATCCTTTTCTTTTAGCCTGTGTCAGCAAAGAACCTATTGTTTTTCAGTTTTCTTTTAAAAATTTCTCTTCGCACAGCATGCTCAAAATAAGTCTTTCCTTCAGTCTTCAATCTTTCGTCAAAAAGATACAAGATTCAGTTTATTAAGTTTTATAATTTCTTCAAATGCAACCAACTATTTTATTTCAATTTACTTTTCTGCAAGTATGGCCTAGCTTACAGAGAAACAGCAAGTCAATGGAACGGGTTGAGTTTCATTGACTTTTAATCTGCCAGTGATTTCTCATGAACTTTTCGTAGAGCAGGTTTCCCTTATAAAGTGATAAATTAGAACTTAATTTTAACTTGATATTGATATATAAGATATAAAGCAGTTTATTAAAGCCCTTTTGTTTTAATGAAAGCCCAGCTAAGCTTACACAAAGAAAAGGTTAACAGATTAAAAACAATTTGAGCTATATTGCTTGAATATCCCATAGTTTTTCTAATAGAGTTGTTCGGAGAATCGGCGAGAAATATATGGATATCAAAATAAATTAGTGCTTCCACTTAAAAAACAAGGTAAGTCCTGATTCAGTGCAAAAACGAGCTAAGTCCTGATTTGGTGCAAGCCAAATCCAGAGGCACTGATTGGATCAAAGGATCTCCATCCGCCCTCGCTTCGTCAATTCTTAAGCAGAAAGGCAGGGACGACGCACCATGTTAGAAGCAGAATGACACAGGCATTTGGAAATGTCTCATTGACGACACAAAGCTGCCTCTAACTCCTCAACAGATTCTTGTAGCTAACATGGGAGTATCAGCACCAAATATGAGTAAATTAGATGAAATTATAAAATTCATGAAATATTGCCGTCTTTTCAGCTACCGCAACCGTTTTGTCACTTCCAAACAAAGTAAGCCATTTAAAGGTCTTCTTTTTCTTCTTCGGATTAGCACAGGGACGCTTCCACATACTCATCATTGGGAACAAATTCGTGTTGCTGCAGCTGAGTTTCAGCGCTTTGTCCCGTATTACAAAACTGAGACCAAACCCACTGTACCACTATGGGACTTACGGGTAAAACAAAAATTCCCTTAGTCATTACACATTAGTGATAACATAAAACACTTTCTTTTAATATAACTCTTAATGTAAAAAAAGAACTGAAAAGTAAATGATTCCAAAAAAGTTAAAAAGGAAATAAAGTTTTCAAAATTATTCTTTTGCATCTTGTATTCCAGATTTTGTAATGGCAAAGGTAGTTTCACTCTCAGGTAAATTTGGGCTGGAAGAAAAGAATGATGAATCTTATTAGACTAAAAACGAGAATTTTTGAGACTCCACACGCAATTGATATAAATATTTGCCCTTAAAGATGCAAGTTTTGTTTTTTGTTTTTTAATTGGACCTTCTTTGACTTTTATTTACTCCAAAAAACGAGGTTTTAAATAGAAAACTTATTTAGATAGTAAAAGACAAAATTAATTATTCTTCTTTTTGGTGACCTTTATATATTGAAGGGCTCCAAATCAAAATGGTCTTTTCGCCCATCTTCGCTAGGGCATTGCTTCGGCCTTTGACCCTTGCATTCTTGCTGTATTTATATTACATTCCCAGTTCTTTTAAATTATATTTTTTGGTTTCTCATAGTCTATGTCCAGAGCCGTTCCTAGAGTTGGGGATGGACGGGGAAAAATTAACTACTGCGCCCCTCTACTGACTCAAATATAACAAAAATAAGCGAAATAAAAGTGAAAATTTTGATCAAAGTCGGCAGCCTCCCAGCCACGTCACCCGTCGCAGTCGCCCCGGTTACCCCTTTCCTCCACTTTGAACGGCTCTGTTTATTCCATCCACAAGGTTCTAAAATTATTCTACGTTAATTTTCAGGCTTCTAGCATAGCCAGTTTAGCTAATTTTTCAGGACAAACAATTCAGTATACACGCGAAACCAAACTTTATCACTCGAATTTATGCCTAAGTAGCAATAGAGTATGGGTCTTATGAACATTGTGAGAAGCATGTAAATTTTCTACTGCACGTCACAGAGATATTTCTATTTTATCATTCAGGACCAATACATTAATTGTAAATGTCTTTTTGGTTTTCGAGGAATCAAAATTTTCAGTTTGAGGGAGGGATTGAAACATGAGAAAATTACAATTTACGCCACTATTTTGCCTTTTTCAAGACGTTTCAAAAAGACTTGTCTTGCTTATCAAGACAAAACAGCTTCGAGAATAAGTTGTGAAAATAACACAAAAAAGTTTTAAAATCACAACAACAAAATAAATATAAAATAAGAAAGGAAAGAAAGTGAACAATGGATACAAAACGTTATTAAAATGAAATGAAGCTATGAAGTATGAAGTACCGATTATCGCTATACATAACATTATACAGTAGTAATAGTTATACAGTATAACAAAGTTGTTCGTTCACTATTAGGGGGAGGGGATCAGTATATTTCTATGCGGGAGGGGATGGAAAGAGGAGGAATAAACGTCAAAAAGTACGAAGCTTTTTGGAAATTCCCTGCAGATCAATATGTAGGAGGATTGTTCCATTGCCCCTTTATGGGGAGGAATATATCTCGACTGGGCGTGTGATAAAAGTAATGAGGAGAGGTCAATTTTTTCCTTATACCAGGACTTTGGAAAGAATCCAGGACACGATGAGGAGAGGTAACACCTTCTTTTTTTCGATTTTTATTATCCCTTTTTTCCATAAAGCACTTTCGATATTAAAAATGCTTTCTTAATGTATCTAGGATAGCGAAGACGAACACTTCTCTCGAAAAATATCGTTCATTAATAAAATTGAATTAAAATAAAATAAAATTAATCATAATTACTAATCATTAAACATATTCATAATTAATCATCAAAAAGCAAAAAACAAGAACGTTTTTCAGTCTTCGTCATCTTGTAAGTTACATATTGGGTAAGTGATTCTGTTTTCACTGGGCCGTAAAACAATAAACTGTAACAGTTATTCTGTAACTTTTTAATTTTTAACGGTAAATCGTACAAAAATACTTAATTTGTTTATAAGCCAAGATACTTGAATGATATTCGGCTGAGATCTGGGGAAAGAGACATCTGAGAAGTTTATGATAATATGAAACCATTTAATTTAGTACATCTTCTGATAACCCCCAAAATATACGTAAATTTTCATAAAATCAAATGTCAAGAAAATAAAATACACAAGCTTTAAATTTATTAAGATGACACTAACATTATAAATAGCATAACTATTACCTAAAATAGTCGTAAGAAAGTTATTTTCATCAAGATAGACGGCGTTTTCATTACATACAAATTAAGTTTTTTGAATTACATTTCCGATTTTTGCATCGAAAGGGTAAGGTTTTTTGAAATCAAAATAGATTTGTGAATTAGCATAATATATTATGGTCGTCATGCACAGATGGTAAAATTCATCGGCTGTCGACCATTATCTTTCACCATTGCCTAAGCAATCCAAGTCATATAATAACCATGATTTTTATTTTTGGATCTTTGAAAACGAGATTTTATCTTTATTTTAAGAAGGGTTTTGATATTAAAAAAAATTCAAAACTTGGGCGAGAAAGTTAATACTTAGAAAGAGAAATTTTCAATTTGGACCAATGCCCAACTTTTTGTCAAATGCCAGGTGAGGGAAAAGACGCCAGGTACTGCAGCAAGTACAAGTAACAGCCCATTTATAGTTCATCAATCTCACAATTGTGACACATTGGCTTGTTCTGGTGGATGTGGGCTAGATACGACTAATAAATTGATGAAGTCAAAACTGAAAATAATCTTAATCTGAAACACTTAATATAGACCATGTCCAAAACTGTTAGTTTTTCAGCGTATCGCTAAACTTAATCTCTTTAGACTATTCAACTATATTTCATGTACTGCGTATTATGAAATCTCAATTGCGAAAAAAAACTATTTGCTTTGCAGCAGAAATTCTGGAAACTTTTGTCTAAAGAAAAAGCCTTTCTATTTCTTCAGGACAATGCTAACAAGCCTTTCAGAAACCCCTTCCTGATCCCTTTGTTCATGTGACAAACAAAATCAACCTAGTGAACAAAATGCAGATTTTTTGTTAATGGTAAAATGAACTACAGCGGTCGGTTGCCACGTCCAACTCAATAGGTGGACTTTCTTTGCCTGTCATTACCATTAGATTCTACAGAGCTGCAGATTCTGCAGAAGTGAGCTTACGGCATAGAAGGAGCGGAAGACAAGTTATGATTAGTTTAAAATGTTTCAGTGCCTAAAACTTACCTGGCATAATCTAATAACAATAAACCAAAATGAAGAGGTATTTTTCTGCTATAAAATGTAAAATAATTTATTTTTTTCACATTCAAATCTTACAAAAAAACCGTTCCCGTGCAAAACTTGAAATCTTATTTTCGCTTTCTCCTAAAATTACCTGTCATAAATTTTGGCAATACGTGTTTCTCCCCTTCCTTTCCTTAGAGCGATGCGAACAGTCGAAGCATGAGCTATGATGTTTCCCCCAATCGGCTTCTTAGGATCAGCCTGTGAAAAAAGATTAAATAAAATTTGAGAATTAAAAAACAAGAATAAGAAAGTATGGAATGTAATGTCATCTCTTTGAAAAATCACATTTTGACGCATTTTCTTTTATTACAGTAATATATGAACATGCTTAATCCACCTTATATGCTAGAAATATATATAATTTTCCCTATGAGTTCTTATATATCAAGTCGCCAATGTCGCACATCTACAAAGTACACCCCTCCCTCTGATATAATTTAGCATACATGCCAGATTTGAGGGGGAGAATTTCAAGCATTAACCTTTTGAGGGTCAACAGAATACTCCCCTCTTCTGCTTCAACGAGAAATTCCGAAAAAAGTTGTAAAATACACGATAGTTCGTTTAAACAGGTAAAATGAACTTCTTTCAAAAATTAGACCTCGTTTCTGACAAAAATTCCACATTTCCTAGAATCTTAACCATAAGGGTGTCACCCAGTACGCCAAAAGAAAGGGAATGCAGGGGATTTGATGACCTGTCGAGACAACTAAAATGCACAAAAAGAGTGATATCTAGAAAAAACATGACACTTTTCTAACGAAAAAACCCTTTAAACCTTTGACCCTCTCTTTATTCTCTGCAGTTTTGGCCTTGTTACTGTAGAGGTAAAGGGAGCGTTCAGCGTGTCCGTATAAATGCTTAACCACAGCATGTCTTCTGTGCATATAAATATGTGGAAATAAGCAAAAGAGTAGCTTAATCCAAGTAATGCTAACTTCATGAGGGAAAAGGGTGTTAGCAGTGGCATTATCACGAAAGTGTAGGAGAAAGGGGGGGGGGGGGGGGCTAGGAGTAAAAAAAAATCAAGATATAAAAAAGGATGTTTTCATAATTTAAGGAGGATAAAAGTTGTTCCCCTCCTAATTGTCTTCCATGGGTGTTGGTTGGTAAATCCAATTCCAAGGCTATCAGCACTAAAAAAGACCGACTAGCAAGGCCACTCAAACTGCGTCTTAATGGATATTAAATAAAAAAAATCAATTTTTTTTTAAACTGAAAGTAAGGAGCAACATTACAACTAAAAACGAACAGAAATTATTCTGTATATGGAGGGTTGTATCCTACTCAATACCTTTGCAATTTTTGAAACTTAAAGACCTTTCCCAATGGGCTGTGGGGGGTCATATTATCTCCAAAGTCATAGTTATTAGGCGTTTCAACTACGCTGAACAAAATGGCTATCTCAAAAATTTGATCGGACGATTTTGGAAAAAATGGGCGTGTGAGGAAGCCTAGTGGCCCTCCATTATATTTGGTCACTTAAAAAAAGACACTATAACTTTTAATTTCCGTTCGAATGAGCCCTCTACCGATATTCTAAGACCAATGGGTCGGTACGATCACCCATGAAAAAAACAAACAAAAAAAACAACAAATAAACACGCATCAGTGATCTCTCTTCTTCCAAAAAAATACAAAATTCCACATTTTTGCAGATAGTAGCTAGAAACCACTACAGTAGGATTCTCTGATACACTGAACCCGAAGGTGTGATTTTTATTAAGATTCTTTGACGTTTTGGGGGAGTTTCTTTTTTTTTTCGAAAATCATGCAGATTTTCTCATGCTCGTAGCCTTTGGTGGATAATGTTAAACTTAAAGAAATTAAATAAAAAAACAATTTTCAACTCTAAGAAAGGAGCAACATTAAAACTTAAAACGAACAGAAATTGTTACATATATGAGAGGGGTCACCCCCTCGTCAATGCCTCGCTCTTCGCGCTAAAGCTCGAGTTTGTTTCCAATTCTTTCAGAGTGACTCCTGAATCCCAAAGGCCGTTTAATTAGAATTCAAGATTCATTTAATAAAAATAGCTGTCGTAGTTACGACTGACACCGCAACTAAATTACGCTACCCTTTACAACAATAAATATATATAAACTAAGTACGATTAATAACGCTAGTAAAAAAAGGAATGAATGAATTGCTGAAACGAATTGTCCTGCAGCGTACTGGTTCCAGCTTATTCATGTGGCGTGTGTTTCTGTTGACTGTGGCGGCGGGGGGTAGCAGGGATCTGTGTTTATCACTCGAAAGAACGGAGTGCCCAAATTTGCACATCAGCTGATACCTTTGTTCTTTAAGTATTGGGATTTGTAGAGCTACGAGGGCTGAATCATATGTAACATACTTGACTCCTAGAATGATTTTTAGGGCTCGTTTTTGCACTGCCTCAAGTTCATCATTAAGGAAGTCGATGTTATGCACTTGAGGCCCCCAAGCTGGGCACGCGTATTCAAGCAGAGGGTGTACGTAACGCGTGTACGCGAGCAGCAATTGCTTTATAGAAAACCCCAATCGACGCAGTGAGGTTAAGGATCGCAGCGTGTAGTTGCCCTTTCTCACAAGATTCGTGACGTGTGGCCCAAATGAACAATCGTCACTGAATGTCACACCAAGGACAACTGCAGTCGACGTGGTAGGGTACCAGGGGTCGGGGCAAGCAACATCTCTTTTTAGAGGATTGAAGCGCATCACTTTTTTCTTCTTCACATTAACCTGGAGCCCGTTTGTACTGCACTGATAATTGAATTTTATCTGTTAAATCACAATCGAACTGAGGGATTGCTTGAGATTTCTCAATGAGGTATTTCAGCGAGGCTGACATATC
>JAQQPU010025607.1:0-11940 GCA_029168905.1 Artemia sp. Kazakhstan ARC1039 | reverse complement strand
AAATGTTTTTAATTATGAGGAGATTGGATAGTACCATTCCATATAAGCTTATGAACTAATTTTTTCCAATAGTCAAAGAGTGGATATCTGTTGGCTATTAGATCTCACCTAGGCTATATACACTTCAACCTGAATTAGCCAACTAGTCAGCTAATAAGGGAGCTGTATATAATTTATAGAATTAGCTGACTAGTTGGCTATTAATATCCCATGTATATATAAACTATAGTTTAAAATAGCAAACTAGTCAGCTATCAAAGTGATTTGAAGTGCCAATTAATTTTGATTTTCTCTTCCCCATCATTTTGCTATGAGTGGCTGAGAGGAGTCAGAGGTGGGGATATAGAACATCTTGTTTTCTACTCATCAGACCCTTTGGCTAATATCAAACTGCTTTGTGTATAAATTTCCTAAATATAGCCAACCAGTTGGCTATTAAAAAGTAGTTTAAGTATACAGAAAAATGTCAAAGAGTGAACCAGTTGGCTACTAAATTGAGTCTATGTATATACAGGAAAAGAAATTAGCAAACTAGGATTGTCTGTCAACAAGTGCCTACAATTCCTTTTTAATGGGGGATAGGGTAGGGACAAGGTTGTTGACTTAACTTTATTTCAGGAAAAGGGGATAAGAAGAGAGATGGAGAAATTGTGTTTAGAAAGGAGATGGCCAGAATTAAGAAAAAATATGATTATTTTAGCAGATTGCAAATTATAATTGATTTGAAGTGCCAATTAATTTAGATTTTCTCTTTCCCATCATTTTACTATGATTGGGCAGGAGATATGGGGAATATCTTGCTTTCTGTTCATCATCTCTACATATTAGGCCCATTCTTTTGCACTAAGATCTTACATCTAAGATCTCACATCTTTCTGCAAAGATTTCTGTTCTTTTAACTCATCTTTGTTCTAAGATCTTACAGCTCACTGATGTTAGTAAAAAGTGTGAAAGATGCCATCTTTCTGCCATATAGAACAATGATGAGAGAACTTTGATGATATACTCATCATTGTTCTCAGACCACTGATCAGAGCAGAATGATGAAAGATGTTTGCAAAAGAATGCCATAAGAGTGCTAAGATTTCACTTTTAAGCATTCTTTGTCAAAAGATGTAAGATCTTAGTACATACATGAGTAAAAGAACAGCCCTATTATTTTGACTACTTGGCTAGTATCAAACCAATTTATGTATAAACATCCTAAAAATAACCAACCAGTCAGCAATTGAAAATTAGTTAAAGTACACACAAGAAGATAAAATAGTGACTGGTTGGCTAATCTGAACATGTGTATATAGCTGAGACTTTAATAGCTAACTAGTTAGCTAATTCTAAAGTGTATTAAAAGCTTTATTGATAGCTGACTAGTTTGTTATTTTAAACCAAAGCTTATATATACCTGGGATCTTAATAGCCAATTATTTAGCTAATTCCACAAGTGTATTAGAAACTTTATTGATAAGCTGACTAGTTGGCTAATTTAAACTAAGGTTTATGATAGTTACCTGGATATTAATAGCCAACTAGTTAGCTAATTTAATAGTATATAGCCTATATAATTCTATTATTAACTGACTAGTTGGCTAATTCAGGCTGAAATTTAAATAGAGATAAGATTTATTTATTTATTTTTATTTTATTCAATAAAGGAGGAAGCCATAGGCTTGTCACATAACAACACAAAAAAAAATGACAGCTCAAACAGCAGCACTAAAAAACACAAAACGAGAAATAAAACAAAAAATATTCATAAGTAAAAAACAACTATGCAACAACTATATTACAGAAACTGTTTTTCATAGAACTCAGTTTCAACAAGAGCACTCTTAATGATTGCAATATTTGTGTAGAAACTATGGTATCAGGTAAACTATTCCAAAGTTTTGTTGCACAGTTAACAAAGCTACATTGACCTATTTTCTTGTGCACTTGTGGCTGATACAGTTTATACAAGTTTTGTCAAGTGGCCGAGTAATGATTAAATTTGAAGAAATCAGCCCAGTCCACATTATTGACACCCTTCATAATATGGAATGTATTGATCAGGTCAATCCTATCCCATCAAAACTCCAGAGAAGGAAGTTCCAAACACTCCAGTTGATGCTGATGTGGTAAATGGCTCAAATATGGCACAAACATTGACGCCCAATGTTGAACCCTTTCAATTTGCTGCATTACATTTCCATATAGGATACCACACAGAGGAACAATATTCTACCACCAGGCATGCTATTGTCTTGTATAGTGTCATAAAAGTGTGAAGGTTAAATTTCATGAAACCTCTCTTAATCCAAAGCAGACTGTAATTAGCATTTTGTGAAATTATTGACACATGCTTGTGAAACTTCAACTGATTATCAAAGTGGATACCTAAATCCCTTACTGAATCTGCAGATGAAACAGGTGTATCACCAAGAAAATAATGATAAGTTGAGCTTTTTGAAAAGTAATGGAGTACAAAACATTTTTGATGGTTTACAAACATGGAGTTCAATTTACACCAATCATTTAGGGCATTCAGGTCCTCTTGAATAAGGGTGACATCTACCAGGGAGGTAACACTTATACAGTTTTGTATTGTCTGCAAACAGTTTGACAGTGGAGTGATGATATACTTCAGGCAAATTGTTGACAAACAAACAAAATAACACTGGGCCCAAACAACTCCCCTGTGGCACACCACTCAAAATTGGACTCTCACTTGACAGTGCACTACCAATGTAATAGCAAACTGGCTGGCAAATTTAAAGATTCTTATATGTACAATTTCATCCACCTAGTCAGCTAAAAAAAAATTATATATATAATAATTGGCTAAGGTTTTTATCTCTATATATAAACTATACTATTTTATATTAGCTGTAAGGTGGATGTCCCATTTGATGCTTGAGCCTAATCTTGGATGCAGGGTCTTGAAGTTCAAACAAAATATGTAAATCATAGACAATGTCAATCTTTGACAGATTTCACCCAAGGCATATGCTATGAAGCAGAATAACAAGATTTGGTAAAATTCTACTTTAGCTACTTTTGGCTATCTTGGAAAGGGGTCAGGTTAGGAAAATGAAATTTTCAGGGATGGGTCTACAGGCTAAAGTATGTCCTGGTAAGGTATTTTGAAGTACCTTCCTCCACTCCTTCTCTCTCTAGAGGGTCCTGAAATTTGCCTGCATGACAGGTCTAATTTTGGCAAAACAACATTTTACCTTAATTTTCAGTTATCAGTTTCTTTTTCTCTGGCATGAGTCCTGAAAATGCAATTCCTGTTATTTGAGTAGAATTTTAAGCTATAACAATATTTTTTTTTCAAATTTAGGAAATGTATTTGCATATCTTTAAAATCTTATAAATTAGGATTGATTAAAGTTGTAAAGGTGAAAAAAAATTTTTTGTACTTCATTTAAGCAGAAGATTTATTTTGCAAGGTTTCACTTTTATATCACACGGATTTTTAAAGGTCATCAAAGATCAGGACCCTCTAGAAAGAGAAGGTTTAGAGGTAGGTACTTCAAAATCCCTTCCCAGGACATACTTTAGCCTTTAGACCCATCCCTGAAAGTTTTGTTTACCTAACCTAACCCCTTTCCAAGATAGCCTAAAGTAATTCAAATGTTGAAAAACAAAGTTTAGCAACATTATAGTCAGACAATTCTAGCTAGCCTAGTCCTGGCTACCAGTCAATTTTTACCATTTATGCCTATATAGCATACATCATGTCCAAGGTTAAAAGCCAATTGTCCATGCTTTAGCCTAAAAGGTACATTTTAATCAAGATATAACCTAGGCTTATGTCCAAAGCATGACACTGACCAAGTTCTAGGGGTCTTATCCTACATAGAATATCATAGGCAAAAACTAAGGTTGTATTACAGAGTTTTCACTTTTCTAAGAGATACATCTTGATAGAATTATAACTAAAGATGTGGAATAGCAGTTCTCCTGTAGGCTTAGGAGACATGCTAGAACAAAAATAGATACATTTTTAGATTGCTAATTTTCATGTTTTTTTTTTACAATTCATCCCCCCTCCCCTTAAATTATCTCTTATAACCCTAGGATATGTATAAAAACTAACATTTTTTCATTTGAATTCATATGATTGATTTGAAACACAGTTATCAGATTTGGAAAATAACCCAGTTTGACTTATAGATTTGCAGTGTATATTTGCAAACATTTTGGAAACAAGTTTTTTTTTTATGGCTCAGTCAATAATTTTGAGATTTGTAAGATTTGAAAACATAGCAATTCTGCCAGGCAAATGGTGTTATTTTCAAATTTGATAGCTGTCTTTTAGATCATTCAGGTGAAATTATACTAGTGAAACTTGCTTCTAAACATGGATCAAAAAGAAGAAAACAAGGAAATATGATTAATTGATGCTTGCTGTATACTATAAAGTAAGAATTTCATCATTTTTGTGTTGTTTCTTATGTAGTTTAAGGCTATATATGAAACCATTAGGGAGGGGGGGCTGGTGATGAATGATTAAAAAAGTGAACAAAGCCACACTAGTGAACATACAATTAGTAATCTAAAATTTTCTCTCTTTCTGTTCTAGTATTTCTCCTTCTTGAGAGCCACTTTTCTACAGGTTTGCAGAATAAAAGTAACTAAGTACCATTAGATTCCTTATTCTATGCTATATCTAAACATCATTGCTTTTTTCCTGATAATGCATCCCAACCCTCCTTTACACTCCTAGATATTTTGAAATTCTGATCTAAGGGGTCTTTGCTATCTTGGGCAGTAATGGATTTAGATAAATAAAACTTACAGGAATTAGTACAGGGTCAAAAATATACCCTGGGAAGGTATTGTCAAACTACTATGTCTACCATTTTGTTATTTCTAGGGCTTAGAAGAGTGAACATTTTTACCTCTTCGAAAGATTGAACAAGGGACTGAGATTGAAAGCTTGGTCCCTTGGTATACAAATAATTGTTGTAAATTTCTCACTTTGACTCACACCAAAGCTATCAAACAGTAATGTTTGTCCCTAAAAACTCAAAATTAACTGATTTGTCAATAAACAAGTTGTATTTTAAAACCTTCTTATGTTCAAGGCTTTCATCCTTCAGGGGGTCTCTAATTTAGTCAGCAGACAAATTATGAAAAATATTTAAGAGGCTGGGAAGGGGAGACAAATTTTGCCTAAGTCATGACTTATCTAGGTGATTTTCTTTACAACATAAATTATAGAATGCTGATTTTCAGGAAAAAATTGTAGTCCTTTTATGATAGAAATTTATAGATATAAAAATCATTGCTCATTTTGTAAAATTTTAGATCTAAATAACAGTTTTCTGGTTGTACAGAAGATTTAGGGCTCTTCTGAAGGAAATATGCCAATAAAATATAAATAGTACCACTAGTTTTTTTAGTTTATGCTCTTCCTGAATGTGTTGGCTTTTTTGACAATGTACCTTATTGAAATGATTTCAACAAGTAGATAACAGTAGAAAGAAACATGATATTTGAGTTAATGGAAATATTCTCCATACTGCAAAGTGAGAATTTTGTTGTTTTAGTGTTTTCTTTTAGTTTTTTTTTATATACACCTAAGGCTATATCTTTGATTATCAGGGAGGTAGTATGCATTGTCAGAACAGTAATCATGATATTTAGAAAGAGTCAAGAGTACAGAATCTGTTGGTACTATTTTTATTTTATTAGTATGTTTCATTCAAAAAAGCCCTTACTCTCCAGTGTTACCTTTTATCTAACAATTCTATTGTAGTCATATAGGCCAAATGTGTTTCAGGAGTCTACAATACATCAAAAGATGAAAAAAAATATACATATAGTATTTAGCACTGTAGGGTGTAATGCCCCCAGTCCTTAGACAGTGCCTTTAATTGAAATATATATTTTCATAAACATTGTTAGTAGGTTCTTAATCTTGATGTAATGTTGACAGTGCTAGCATAGAATGGCTGATGTTTGGGAATGGGCTAGTTAAGGTTAGCTGTCTACAATGTAGGAATTATTTTACATTTCAACTTAAACAAGACTTACAATTATATTGTAGCCTATTTGAATAGGGGTAAGTTGTATGTACTAGGATGGTTTTAGAAAATGCAAGAAGATAATATCAAATGTTTGACTAAAAAACTGTTTTATAGCTCAAATGAAAGCCAATTATCAAGAGAATAGAGTGCATTTTTTCAGGTTTTTCACTTTTCAACCAAAGAAAAATGGAGGTGTTCCTGCATGTACCAGTTGTCCTATTAACCAGGTGGGGGTACTTACAGGGGCAAGGGATGGTAAATAGTTGGTTGTGATACAAATCATTCATTTTTAGCCAAAAATGATAAAAATCAGTTGTATGATCAAAGAAATGACTTCAAATAACTAAGATCAAGCACACTTTCATCACAAGTCAACTACCAGTTGGTGAACTTAAAATATGAAGATGCCCTTGAAGCAAGAACAGGGGGCATTGATTATTTAAGGATGTTTTTCCTAGGGTAGAAGCTAGTGTCCTCTTGATCTGGCCACTTCCATATCTGAAGGTTGGCCATACACATGACATTTACTTTAACTTTGTACAGGCCCTTGGGCAAGAGCCATAAATAATGCAAATTGGGAATTGTTTAAACTAACGTTTTATGATGGAAAAGGAGAGCTTGGGCAAAATCCTAGGAATAACTAAGGGTATTAAGATGAAATTTTCAAGAAATGTTAGAAGGGATGTTGAACTAATTCAAAAGACACTATGTGCAACCAGGTTGTCAAAAGGCCATATATGATATCTCAGGAATGACTAAATATATATAATTGAATCCTTCAGAGAATGTTGAAATAAATCAAGAGACACTGTATGCATCCAGGTTATCAAAGCAGTATATCTGTAACATCTCAGGAACAGCTAAGGGTATTAAGTTGAAACTTCTGAATATGTTGAGGGAAAGTTGAATTAAATCAAACAACACTATATTCATCCTGGATGTCAAAAGGTTGTATATGGAATATTTCTGGAACAACTAGGGGCATTAAGTTGACTTTCAGCACTATTGAACTAAATCAGAAGATACAATGTGTATTCCAGTTATCAAAAGGGTATATATATATATCTGTCATATCTCTGGAATGGCTTAGGATATTAAGTTGAAACTATCAGGGAATGTTAATTAGGATGTTCAACAAAATCAAAAGGCATCACCTACTTTCAGGCTGTCAATATGCCATATCTGCAATGTCTTGGGAACAGCTATGGGTATTAAGTTGAAACTTCCATGTTTCAGTAAATGATGTTGGAGTAAAAAAAAAGTGCTTTGTGCATCCAGGTTATCTAAGGGATGTGAAATATCTCAGGAGAAGCTAAGAGGATTAAGTTGAAACTTTCAAGGAATGTTGAGGGGTATCTTGAATCAATCAAAAGACATTATGTGCATCCAGGTTGTCAAAATGACATATTTTCCACACCACACCAAGCATACACTCACATCAAAATTTATACAACTATGTTGAATACAATGAGTACCAATGCTCAGATCTCTATGCAACTTAAGAACTTAAATTAGAATCCAATACTTTAATTCTTGAGCAGAAAACCTCAAAAACTTAAAAAATATCTGTAACATTAACAAATGATAAAACTTGGGCTATCAAAAACAAGCAGAAATTATTTTTTTAGAAAAACTTAAAAAAAGAAGTTTTCAAAGAAAAGTAAAGAGCCATATTAAAATTTAAAACAAACCAAAATAAAGTTTAACAATAATTAAAACTCAAATTAATCAGTAATTACTATCAGAAAAATGAAACTCAATGCAAACAGAACTTAAGGTTAAATAATAATATCAAATATACATAGCAGGCGTTGATATAGATGAATAAATAAAGTCTTAAAATGAGTGGAAATTTAAATGCATACTCAAGTCAAACTTAAAACAAACAAAAATTACTACAAATATGAGTTTGGCTGCTACCAACCCTATACTTGTATACCTTCTAAAGGCTATTGGGCTATTTGTGGTTTACTGAAAGCCAAATATATTTTAAGCATTTTTTTTTAAAAATTGTATCTTTGAAAAAAAAAATTATTATAGTAAATCTTGAATTACTGAGATTTCCAGAAATACACATCATCATATATGAAACATTCCAATAGTTTATTTTCATTAGTCATTTCCAGTCATATTGATTATAGTGATTCCACTTTATTCTTTTTAATTGTTGTCAATATTTTGAAGAATTAAACCACACGGTTCAAAATATATATTTTTATGTTTTTCTTCCAAACTTCTGTGCTTGATAGTTATGTGCTAACTCACTGGTTTCGACATTGTTAATGATTTTTTTTTTGTTTTTCTTTCATACCATGATTTTGCTCTTAGATCATTGCACAAGTAATTTTTCTATTAATTATCTGTTCATTCTCCCTTTTTCTGCACATTTCTTTTTAATTATATCCAGATTTTTATTACATCCACTTCTTATAAATAACAGCTGTTGATGATGATCACTCTAGTTATGATAACTCTATTCCCATTCAATTCAAATTGCTTGAGAACACTCCGAAATGTTTTAAATTTAATTGGTGACTCATCTGGGACCCCACCTAATATCTCTTTTTTGACTAGTACTTCTACTGTAGATTGTGTCTATAGTTTTAACGTGACCAAAAATGTAAACTCTGGCATTAATTTTTCAGTTCTTCATTTAAACATTCAAGGACTCTGTTCTTCTCCTCAGATTATTGGACTCTGTGAAACATTTCTTCACAAGGGCAATAATATGCTTTTAGATATTTCCAGATATAACTTGGAGTCTGTAAATAAATTGGAGAGAAAAAAAGATGGCTTAGCATTTTATATTGCTGATTACCTAGATTATACTTTGCGTAGTGATCTGTGTAAGCATTTGGATGGAATTTTTGAGTCTGTTTTCATTGAAATTTTGATTGACAGCAAGAAAACAATCATTGGGAAAATATACTGCCCACCTAGTAGGATCATAACTTCTTTCTTAGGAATTTTCGAGAAGGTTATGTCTGAAATATGGAGAAGTAATTATGAAATTATCATTCAATAGTGACCTGTTGAAAACTTCATTTACTACTTCCTATTACTTCTTATCATCTCCTTTATCCTTTAATATGTTTCCTTGTATCACTATTCCTACTAGAGTTACTGACACATCTGCCACATTAAGCAACAATATGTTTTCTGCTCTAATGCCTAATTCAAGCTTTGTTATTATGTCTGGCATCTCTGATCACTTTCCATGTATTAAAAATTATTAAATCTCTGGTCTACCTTCAGTTCCTTCCACTCCTTGTAATTTGCCAGTCCATTACCAACAGTATCAGCTTGAACAGTTTAAATTTTCAATTGTCTGATACATCCTGGGAGTTTCTCACCAATTCAAGTCAGTCTGTTGATAGTCTTTTTAATCAATTCTACAATCTGGTCAAAGAGGCCTTTGTTGATAGTTGCTGTGTAAACTCAGCTGATGAAAGCTCCAAGCGTTCAGTTCCTTGTGCCCCTTGGATGACTGCAGCTCTTATTAAGAGTACAAAAAGAAAGACTTATTTCTGGAAGGCATTCAAGTCCTCTAACTCTCTTCATCATCTTGAAAAGTATAAAAATATAGAAATTTATTGAATTCCTTGATTTGTAAAGCCAAATATATTTATTACTCCAACATGTTCATCAAATTTGGCAAGAATATGAGAAAAACCTGGCAACTTACAAACACAGTTCTCCATCCCAATTGCAAAAGAAATAATTTGCCAAATAAATTAATTTCTACTGGGGCAGTAATTACTAATAGTAACATCATAATGGGTGAGTTTTGCTCTTACTTTGCATCAATAGGTAAGTCAATTTCTGAAGATATTTTGATTAGTGCTTCTTCTACCAGTGACTTTAATAATTACCTTGGTCCTTCTTGTCAAAACTCGCTGGCTTTGGATTTTGTTTTGGGTTTGAAGTCCAAAGAATCGTTTCTGAGCTAATAGGATCTTCCTCTTGTGGACCTGACCAAATTCCTGCCAGGGCTTTAAAGTTTATATTACCCTCTATTCTATTTCCTCTCACCTTTCTTGTGAACTCATCATTTTTGAAGGGAACTTTTCCTAGTGCCCTAAAATCTGCCAGATTAGTTGTTCTCCATAAGGGTGGCTCTAGAGATGATCCTTCTAATTATTAACCAATTTCCCTTTCATCAGTCTTTAGTAAAATTTTTGAAAAATGTATGTACTCTAGACTTTAGTGTTTCTTGACAAAATACCATTTTTCTATTAAAATCAGTTTGGTTTTTGCCCTAAACACTCAACAGAACATGCTTGCATGGTCTTGCTAAATTCATTCACAAGGCACTTGATGAGGGTAGAATTCCAACTGCAATTGTCCTTGATGTCAGAAAAGGGTTTGACAGCATATCACATACTATCATACTCTCCAAAATAGAGCATATAGGGATATGAGGAAACAGCTATCATTGGTTTGAAACTTATTTATCTGAAAGGTCTATCAGTATTGACTCTAAGCTTCAAGATCAATTCCATGTTGATTTTGGTGTCCCTCAAGGATCTATCCTAGGACTTGTTTTATTCCTTATGTTCATCAATGATCTTATTATTGCTGTATCTGAACAAACTAAACAAAGTTGCTGTAGTATTTGTGATCACAATTTTGATCCACCTAGTGAGGCAGCTCAAGATCCAGTTTTATTTGCATTTGCAGATGATAGTACTCTTGGGTGCTCAGAAATTAAGGATTCTTCTCTTATCAAGAAAGTGTGTTCTGTTCTACAAAGAATCTTTGCTTGTTTTGATGCAAATTGCCTTTCCCTAAATCTAGCTAAATATAGTCTACTTATTTTTTTCCACATCAAGTACTTCTTGTCCTTTGGTTCAAACTATTTGTAGCACTCATGGTGATATAACTCGTCCCCCCAATAGACATGTTTGATTCCTGGGTATTTTATTGAACAAAAATCTTTCTTTCAAACAGCACTGTTCTGTTTGTCATTGTTTCCCTGGCTCAATAATAAAGACCCTCTTTCACTCTCTTATTCAACCTTAAATGCACTACTGTCCAACAGTATGACTATCAACATTCTCTTCTTTTACCTTCCCTGTTTTCAAAATATATAACAGAGCAATTAAATTAGTATCTGAAGTGACAGACCAGCTTCCACATACATCTTTCTTTCCTCTTGTTTCGTTTTTAAGTATTTTCATGGACTCCTCCCTAATTTCTTCAAATAATTATCATAAGCACCACAATAACGCTGCCTAAGTAAATAACAATGTTGGCACAATGTATTATTAATTTTTTGGTTTCTTTCTTTTACACCAGGGCACTTTGTATTGAAGGATTTGTCATATAAACTTCGAAAAGAGCTCATTCGATGGGAAAATGGAAGGGCTAGTGCCCTTTTTAATTGTCCAAAGTGATTGGAGGAAAACTAACACCCCTCCCATGCCCACTATTTCCCCAAACACATCCAATCAAAATTTTGAGGTAGCCATTTTGGTCAACATATTGAAAATTCTGGAAATTATGTCTTTGAGGATGACAACCCCCCCCCCATAGGCCAAGGTTGTAAGTTATGACCTGGGGGCATATAAGGTTTTTATAGAAAACATTGTTGTAGAACCTTCAAAAAGGGCTTATTTGATTCGAAATTGAATGGCCTAGTGCGTTTCTTAATAGTCAAAAGTGATTGGAGGGCAACTAACCCCCCTCTTATGCCCACCATTTCCCCAAACAAATCCTATCAAAATTTTGAGATAGCCATTTTGTTCAACGTAGTTGAAAGTTCTGTAAATCAGGTCTTTGAGGATGACAACCGCCCACACCCCTCAGGGCAGGGGTTAAAAGTTATGCCCTGGGGGTATATAAGGTTTTTATAGAAAGTATTGTTGCATAAACTTCAAAAAGGACTCATTCAATTGGAAATTGAAAGGGCTAGTGCCCTTTTTAA
>JAQQPU010025606.1:0-11941 GCA_029168905.1 Artemia sp. Kazakhstan ARC1039 | reverse complement strand
TGATTTTTTACAGAAAGTATACTTTCACTGCAAGAAGTAGCACTTTATCAACTATTTTAAAGGTATATTTAATATTTTATTTACGGTATTTTATCTGTATATTTGTTTTACCTTTTTCATACTGCTGCGACAAATAACTCTGTGAAACGTTATAGTTAATTCTGTCACAATAAAATTCTTAAAATTATTAAATATACAAAATCATATAACAGTAGTCTAAAAACTCGGCAAAAGTTAAAATCTAAAGTTACCTAGTAAATTAGACTGGGGTCAAAACTGAACTACAATAGGTTACTACTAATTGGTTAACCAGCTTTTATATGCCATAGAGACCTATATTAGAATACTTCAAGTTTGAATGGCTTCATAAAAGCTTTCCTCCATTCCATTATGATTTCCTCTTACAGAAGTTCAATATTAAACTTCGGCAATTTGGCAAAATGTTATGTTTGACAACAATAGAAAAAGTAAACTTACTAGTTGGCAAACACATATAAAAGCCTATGGAAACTTTTTTTTGTAACAAATAATTTCTTTTATTATAAGATCAAGATGATATTCATTTTTGACATTTTATAATAATGACAATATATAATGTTTATTCACTAATATTTGTTTCAGTCCTAACAATTTTGTAACAGCCAATATACAAAACAGCTATTGTAGGTTGTTTGTTCCAGCTCTATTCTTATAGTAAGAAAACTTTCAGACATTAAATTGAGGAAAAGCATAAAATTCAGACTTCTAGATAATCAAATAAATCTATGCGTCATAATAATGTCAGATTTTGATATAAATTAGCCCTTCCCCTGGCCGTAACATTGTTTATAAATGCCACAAGTCAAAACAAAAGCAAATTGAATAAGTGATATACGGCCAAAAAGGTCAAAAAGGTCCAATATAAATATATAAAGGTCCTGTATAAAATATATAGGCCAAAACAGTGCGGAGAAGGAGGTAAAGAAAACAAGTCAGAAAAGGAAACTCGTAGAAGACTTTGAGAGTGATGACAGTGAAGGTGAGGTATCTGTTTTGACATTGCGAAAGTAACTGTAGCTCACTTCGTGAGTATAACAAAGAATTTAAAGTGCTCAACGTGTCAATAATCATGGTGAACGAGCATCAAGTCAGTGAGGCTTAAAAAAAAAAACAAGTCAGAAAACTACTTTTATCCTAGAATTGGAAAACTGTTATAAGGGCAAAATCAAGTTCGTCTATGAGTAAAATTATTGAGTAAATATGTTGTTTTTCAATAAATCATCACAACACCAAGGCACCTGAGGCCAACAGAGTTGTGCACGCTCCTTATCCACCCCATTCCGCTCAGAACTTCCTTTTTACCTCTTTTTCCTGAAGTTGGTACATTTTTTATGAATTACCGGCAAGTTATTTAGGATGTTTGTGCTAAGCAATTGCCTAAAAGTACAATTTTCCCTGGCCATTCGTTCGTATAAGAAGACCTAATTATTTTAATCTTTTTTTTTATATTACCCCTAACAGTGAAATAGAAACAAAGTAAATAGAAACACAATTTTTGTACAGCTTTTTTTCAATTCAGTCGCTCAAGGCAGCACCTAAAGCTCTCTTTAAAAGATTTTCCTAGAAACGTTCTAACATAACTTTTTGAAGTGTTCCCGTTTCCGAGCAATTTTTCCTTGTCATTATTGGCTTCTAACGTCGTAATTTTGGTAGTTTCTGTTGCGCTAGTAGTTTTATTTCTATTAAATTCCTATTATTTATCCTTATTCATTTACTATATAATTTTTATAATAATTCGTATATAATTTTTTTATAGATGGAAAAATATACATAGTTTTATTTATACTAAAATTTATAACATTTATTTATTTTTATTCCTATTTATTCCTATCAACTTCTTATTATTACCATGTTAAGGCACCTAAGATTCCTCTCTTATCTGTTTCCTACACTTTTTGTTACAGCTGAGAGCAGAACTGTCCGTCACTCCAACTTAGACTCCTAAGGCTCTTAATAAGGCTCCTACTAAGGTCGCTCCTACTATCGAGCTACGAAGCCTAGTTACAACTTCACATTGCTACTGGTATTTAAGATTCTGAAAGTTTGAGCAACGATTTTGTGACGTATGTATTTTTATCAAAATTCCGTTTTTAAAGTTTCGTTTACTAATATTTGGAGTTGCTCAATACTTACAGGTCGTTACTTTTCGGAGCGCCGGAGTAAATAAAAACAAAAACATTTTATTACCCAATTCTAGCTCTATAAGAGTTATAATATATAACGTGTAATATACAATAACATACAATTATAATCTAATATAATTATCTATCATTTACTATATAATTTTTATAATAATAACTCTTATATATTTCAAAAAATATACATAGTTAATATACATGATTAAATTAAAACGGTAAATATATAATATATAATTTATAATATAATAAAAGATCCAAGTCCAGATTGGCTTACTATGACAGAACAGAGAAGAAAATGGCCTCGGCTGAAGACTTGTATTTTACATATGAACCTTCAGTTTTAGGATCCCTGTAAAAGTATCTCAATAAAATATGCTCTATTCAACACTTATCGTTCAAAAGACTACCTACAATTATCTTCGAAAATTCCTCTTTACAAATATCCGACATAGCTTCTTCAATATCTTGAAGCACCCACGTTTCAGAGCTGTGGTTTCTATCATTTTGTTCTTTACCGGCGCTATTAAGTTTAGTTCCTCTTAAGCCCTCTTATATATTAATATATTATATAAATACAGTATTAATATGTTAACATATAAATCAATAACAAACTTTTTAAGATTTCCCTCTTGGCTGTTTTCCTTGGAACTCTTGGCTCCTGAAAAATGACAATGCATTTGTCCCTGGACAGTGTTCTCAAACTACCTAGCCTAGTTTCAATTGCAACACCTGATACATCATTCGTACTACCAGAGAGGATTCTGAAATTTTTAGCTATGACTTAAATCTAAAACTAAAAATTAAGTACTCTCCCCTCCCCATAGGGGGCGGACTTCCAAGAAAAAAAGTAATTTAGTATGACTGTTGACTTGTCAACGTATACAATGTAATCTATGATCATTTTTTTATAGACAGGGGCCGTGTTATAGACAGGAGACAGCTCACGACAGGAGATGTCCTGGCTAAGTGGTTGGCGCGCAGGATTGAGAATTCTTTGTCCAAGGAGCACGGGTTCAATCCCTCTCGTGGCCAGTTATTTGATTTGGGAGGGGGGTCTGTGGCTTGACTCTGTAAGCTCAGCCAGATTCGACCCAGCTCTAAATGGGCACCTGGAGAAATATGGGGAAGGAAAGCAGAAAGGGTGTGCGAAAGCACAGGATTGCTGGACACCTACCCCCCATTGCACTTCCTGGCTTAGGGGCCTTGAAACGGAGGTCAGTCCCGCCGGTTTGGACCTTAAGGGTCTAGTGCTGTCATACTTACTTTACATTTATATTACTAGGTTGGTCAAATCTAGTGCACACAGTCCAAAATCCAAAGCGCTCCATACAAGCACTCGAGACGTTTTGCTTCATTTTCTGGATTAAAGACATAAAATAAAAAGTAAAAGATAAAAGAAGATTACGTATAGAGAAAGAAAAAGAAGAAATTGTGTCGGCAAGCCGCTTGCCGCTCGTAAAGAATATGCAATAAAAGAGACAAGTGCAGACTAGCTTACCATGACAGAACAAAGAAGAAAATCTTCAGAACAGATCTATGAAAACGGATGGAGAAAAAAGGATAATTACATGAATACTTTACCTGTATCAAAGAACGTGTTCTCAGCGTGGACAAGAAAGAATTTAAAACAAAACGATGCATAAAAAAGGGAGTCGAACCAACTTATCGTATAAAAACAAAGAAGCAACTGAAGCTACTTCTGTGTTGGTCGTTCAGAGGAGTGGCTCTTTTATTGTATATTCTGCTTCCTTAGTTTGTGTCACGGGGTAGCAGTTGTATATATTTGGTTTGATTATTCCTCCTTGATTTGAAATTTTTTTTCTGTTTTAAGTAGTTTTGTTTTAAATTTTCTTCTCCACACTAAGGACGCGTTGTGTTATACAGACGGAATATTCGTGTAATCAACAATCATTCTCCTTTTCTTCTTTTTGGCTATAGACCTGTTCTTGTTTTCAGAATATTCTACTTTGATTTTTTAAAGAATACTCAAAAAAGGGAAAAAGATAAACCTTCATAGACCACAGAACAGAAAAAATAAAACAATTTAAGGGCCAGAAAATTAAAATAACTTAAAATTGCTAAAAAGAAAACCAAAAACTTAAAAGTTTATTTTCAGACTATTTAACAGCTGTGTAGCTTGAATGACCACAGGGGCACGTCATTCACACAGGGCACATTTTTTCTTACCCATTCGGCAAGATTCAACTTTTGGGGCATTTTCATTTTTTCCAGTCATTGATAAAGACTAATTTGAAGATTCTTAATAATAAGATCCTTATACGGTGCCAAAAGATGGACGCACCTGCTAAAACTGAAAATGGCCATGAAATTGGGCTTTCCCTAATTGCAGCTGAAGCCTTGATTTTCAATGAGTAAGGTTTGAATAGAACTGACGATGCATTTGCAGGTTTGAATGGTACTAAAGTAAAGTCTCGTGATAAGTTGACATATCTAGGCCTCCCAGACGGAGAGAATCTTAAAAACAAAACAAATTACTAATTTTGGAAAAAATGGAAGCAAAATCTATCATTTATATGGTGCGATCCTTCGTTAGTACTATTTTATGGAATATTTAGTGAATCTGATCGTCTTAGAATGAAGTGTGTGGTTACTTTTTTTAAGAGTCCTACCTTGAATCCATAAAGCGAACCTCATGAGAAAATAAAGTTAATCAAATCCATGTGCCAATCTATGTCAGCATAATGCTCACATGGACAATAGGAAAACTGACAATTGATGACAAAATATCATTTTTTGATGTGTAATGTTGGTTTTGAAGTCTTGATTTTCTTTTAGTTTCTATGCTCAGACTGTAGGCTACCCCAACTTTTCCTTTTTGTACGATCGATTATAAATACATGCAAATATTATACTATGTTTACATCACAGTATAAAGGTATAGAAGTAAGTTTACCGCAGATAATTTCTGGCTCTTCATTCTCGGTGCGAACAAACAGCTCCTCCCACTTGTTCTTGCATTAGAGCGTATCAACAGCTCCTCTCATTTGATCTGCCATCAGCCGTCCAATTATCCTGGAACACGTATTTTGGCAGAAACTTTCTCAAAATGCCTTTGAAACCAACTTGAGACTTCGAAACCTACTTGTAATTCATAAAAACATCTAATAATAACATTGCACTACTAATTACCGATTTTCATATATGTATTGGAATAAATTAATTTAAAATTAGTTTCTTCAAAATTTAGTGTTCCAACGTTGAAGCCACGTTTCACGTTCAAGAGAAATCTGACTTGTCTACCCGTGAAAAGATCTTATGTCCCTTATGTTTATACGTTCTCTGGAGCAATCGCACCTCGGTCCGGGTTTTTTATAATGGGTGACATAGGGAAAGATCATACTGCCTATAATTTATATACTGTGGTTTACATACATACGTACATTATATATAATACATCGATACATATATTATTTCCTATACAGTTGGCAACTTCAAACTTTTTTTGATTTTCTTTTTCATGGATTGTTTCTATTTTAGGTGATTATGTTCATAAATGTGAGGTCACTGTATTTTTTATTTTATCCGATGGGGGTATGCCTTATCATTTTTCACCACCAATGTTACTAATACTAATACAAATCACTGCAGCTCCAAGTTGGATAGTAAAAAAGCACAATAATTTGATCATTTAGAATTAAATAGAGAGAAAATTCATTTTTATTAAATATCAATATTCACAAAAAAAAACATATCAAACAGACCTTCCACGTGAAAATCTATACAGATTTTTTTGAGCCAGGATATAATAATAATAATGCAATCATATAAATAAATAAGAAATAAACCTCATGAGGACCGTAAACCAATCCTTACACAAGACAGAAGACAGAATACAGCCCCTGTAATGGGATCAATTTGCAAAAACCCCGAAATCTCCCAATTAAAGTTACCCAAGTAAAGAATAAAATCACCCAAAACATGAACCTAAAAAATTCAAGTAACCTACAGATCGAGCAAGACTCAAGCTTCCAATTTAACATAGTGAAACAAATGTATCTAATTATACATTGTAATTATACTTTGTAACAAACATCGTAAAAATCTTTCCCACAGAAAATCCAACAAATAAATCTGCCCTTGTGTCGCCAATAAAAGCAATAAATATCAGTTTGACCAAATCTTATATGACAGCCAACGAACAATGTAATTTGAATCTTAAGAGCTCGGAATACCAAACTATCAAAAGGGCAAAGTTTATTATACAAAAAAATAGTCACTCGAGATGCAAAATATCTTTGTATAAGCTAATTGCATTGTTCTGGAGACTAAGTTTAAAACTGGGTATCTCAATGCAATTAAATTGTATTATCCTTTACCAACTTTCACAGAAATAAATTATAAGTCTCCTGAAAATTAAGCGACCCCCTGCTAGCAAAATGTTACAATGTAAAACTTTGTTCGTTCGAGAAAATTCCAAAGTGTTATTATAAAAAGTTATAAATTGTAATTAAAGTTACAAGGTAGAACTTCGCTTTATTAGAAAAATTCCAGAGTGATATCTTAAAAGTCATAAACTTCAATTAAACCCAAGTAGCCCATTGGTGCAAGCCCGTCCAATAGTGATGTAGGACAAATAGTGCAGCCAATAGGGACTGTAAAATATACTTGTGGGTAACGCCCGAATGTAACCTCTGGCGAAATTAGGAAGAGTAGATAATTAGAACTAAGCAATTCTTGCGCCAGTCTATTTTGAGTCTTTTTCGAGTCTTATTTTCAGTCTTGTTGAAATCTCAGAGGGTTATACACCAGTCTAACCGAGGAATTTCTTGTGATTTATATTATGTGAGTTCATTCAAAATAAACTTTCGAGAGAGCTTTTTGTCAGTGCATTAACTTTTGCGTAGCATCGCTCCAGATGACAATTTTGTATTAGTGTCTTGTATTACAAATGTGTTGATATAACCGAAGCTCTGCGACAATTATGTGAGTAACAATAAATGCATTACTTTCTTATTTTATTCTCTCTGTGCTAATATTTCTCAAGTTTGTTAGTCTTTGTGGCTCCACTCGCTCCTAAAGGAAACTGAAACTTATCAGTCTGATTTCGACTCAATATGGCCGTTAATTTAAGCTCCCTACATGTACTCCTAGAATAAGCTCCCCACTCTAGAAATTCAGCCTCCACTCGGGAAGGCCACACGCGAACCGTCAGCTAAGGGCGTGACTATTTCCCCATTGAATTAATTAATCGGAATCTCCGTATTAGGAAACATCAGAAGAAATAAGTACAATTATATTTTAAAAGAAACCCCCCCATTAGAATATTTTTAAAAGAAACCCCCCCATTAGAATTGGCGCGACCTGTTTAAAGGAGCAAAACACAAGGAAAACAAAAAAAAGATTATTGAGAAATATTACACATAGGAAAAAGTGTGACATCTTGTAGACTTATAATTTACTTGTGCATGCTTTGAAAGTGCAATTTATTGTGCATGCTTTGTAGTGCAATATTTTATTAAGCCTAAGTCCCCTTAAAATAATAACAAAAACATAATTTAGACGTGACAAATTTAAATTATATAAAAAAAACCAGTGCCGAATTTTAATTTATTTTGAAAAAAAAAACCAAAATGTCGTTGGATCAAAACGAACAATTATTAAAGCAAAAACTCATTGCCAAAACAGTGGAAATTTCAAAATCGCTTCCTTCATATAACGGTGATTCAGACGTAGACGAATTTGTTATTCAATTAAACCAATTCGTAGAAGTAACCCAAACGGACTTAAAATCATTAGTAGGCATGTTGTTAATGAGACTTAAGGGACAGGCATTAACATTCCTGAAACAAATAGAACAAACAATAGGGGAGGATAACAACCTCCCAATAAACTCAATTGAAAAATTGCTAAAAGCGTTCCAAGAAAGATTTGTTGAAACTAGTTCAACACACAAATTAAAGCATGGTACGGTATGTTTCGATGAAACACAAAATGTTAGGGAATACCTACACAAGGTAATCGTATCCATTGAGGCAAAATAAGGAAAAGAATCGGGCCTTTTATACGATAAAATCGTACTTAATGCTTTCATGCAAGGATTAAGCCCCAAACTATACCGAATGTTAATATCAAAAAATATTCAAACGTTAGAACTAGCAGTTCAGGAAGTAGAGAGAATGATTGAAATTGACTCGATTGTGGCAAATCACAATAAGTCAAGAATAAATAATGTAGAAAGTTCAACTCCGGGACGATCACGAGAGATTTCCCCAGGATTTTTTTCGAGAGATGATTCACCCAAACCGAACCAAAATAGGTCTCCAACCCCTAAGAGGCAAAGAATGGTACGTTTTGTACCCACGAATACGACAAACTACGTACAGAACCCCCCAATTATATGCTATGCATGTAATAAACAAGGACATATCGCCAGGGAATGCCGTACTAAAAACAAATATACACCAGCAACCCCAAATTTTAATAATCGTTTGTTCGGGAGAACAAACTCAAATGCCAGTGAGGCAGGAAACTATAGAAATAACCCCCCACGTTTCCCATCGTTCCGCAACCTGTACCAACAAGGATTTGCATATTCGAATCCTTCCCAATATACGCCTCAACAACCCTATTCTAAGCCCTCACCCAACCGACAAAATAATTATCGGTTCCCTAACGCAAACACGCGACAAAACATGTACCAACTTAATTCACGAACGGTGTATCCAACTAGATTCAACAGGAATACAACCGATACCAGAGGATATTTTTTTCCGACGGCAAACGAAAGAAATTTTTCGTTAATACGAAATGAACAAATGCCACGAGCCCTCGGCACAAGAAACTTTAACCCACGCACTAATGCGTGGCAAACAAGACAATCAAATGTCAACCAGCTTGGAACTTCTCTAACAAGCGAAATTCCCACCGAACCCCAACCTCAAACGCCAACTTATCAGATAAGCGCACAGGGAAACGAATTAGGCCCCCAAGAAAATTAACCGGGACCCTGGAGGCCAACATTTTTTATAGGTCCCATCCAGTAATTGTACCTTCCTTAAGTGATGATGATGATATATTACCTATATTAAATAATTTTAGTGTTGCGAGTATTAATTTCAAAGCGTTAATAGATTCAGGTGCATCTGTTAACATAATAAATTCGAATGTATTTAATAGACTTCCAATATATATTAAGCGACGGAAAAATTTAAATATTCCCAGTTTAACTAGTGTCACAGGTCATAGGCTGGAAGCTATAGGCTCCATACGTTTAGATGTGACAAAAGATAATAAAATCTTTCCTACAAACTTCATAATCTGCAAAAATTTCCCATATGAAGCTATAATTGGTGCTAATTTTTTAAAATCTAATAAGGTGTTATTAGATATAGCAAATAACAGACTCGTGTATCCATACGATCCTATTCTCCAACGCGTGGAGAGAGGGGAAGCAACAGTAAATAGAATAAAATCTTTTGTACCCTATCTCTCATCTCGTGGGAGAAAATCAAGCAGCAAATGGATCGAGTCAATAAAAGCAAAAATGGGAAAAATGCAGGAGTATAGACAAACAGAAATAAAGAAAGTAGCTGAATTATGGAATAAAATAATAAATCTAAGTACAATTGTAAGGGGAAGGACTTGGATTTACCCCTACAACCAACCCCAAAAGCGGAAGACTTGACGCAACCAAGCGCCAACCTCAACTTAATAGAAAATAACTCGGAAGAGAAATATTATGGGTTCGCAGTACGTAAAACAAAAATCCCCCCAAATACTATGCAAAGAGTACAAATCTCTCAAATGGTCACCCCTGTAAATGACAATTCCGAAATTTGGTTCGGATCCCCGTGTAAAGAAATTCCAGAAAATCTGTTTTGTGAAGAACAGATCATTTCATATGAAAAAGGCGAAGGTTTTATTTGGTTAACTAACACACATGAAAATGATATGATTACATTGAAAAAAGGAACATGTCTTGTTGTGTGACTTCGGAACAAGTGATTTCCGAAAACGAGCTAAACAAGTGGAAAAACTCCAGGAAAACACTAGTTAATGACATTGATGTTAGTAATCCAAAGAATAGGTACCCATTAACAAGATCCCAATTTTTGGAAAAATTTAAATTAGACCATATTCAAGATACACAATTAAAAGAAAAATTAGGCGAATTGCTTTGGAATTTTAGAGATATTTTTTCTACATGTGAGGAAGATATCGGGTTGATACCTTTCTACGAACATTCTATCCAAACCACAGGGTTGCCCGTAGCTAAACAGCCCTATCGCATCCCCCATCCCTACAAAGGCTGGTTAAAAATAAAATCCGCGAATTAGAAAGAAACAATATTATACGGCCAAGTATAAGCCCGTATTCAGCCCCCGTTATACTAGTACCAAAAAAGAACAAGGACCTTAGGCTTGTAGTAGACTATAGAGCCTTAAATAAGCAGGTCGTTAGCGACAAATTTCTCCTGCCCTGAATTGATGAAATCCTAGATTCCATTTCAACCAAAAATAAAATTTTTACGTCTCTTGACCTCACGCAAGGTTATCATCAAGTTAAGATAGCAGATAATGACGTCTATAAAACGGCCTTTTCAACGACGGAATGCGGTTCTTATGAATATTTGAGAGTACCCTTTGGACTCAAAACCAGTTCAAGTGCATTATGTAGACCTCTGTTACACTTATTACGAGGTATAGAAAATATTATCCATTTTGTGGATGATGTTATTTGTGTGGGAGAAACACCAGAGGACCATTTAAGCACATTAACCAAAGTTTTCGAAAAATTCAGAGAGGGTAATCTGAAATGTAGACCGGAAAAAGTAAATTTGTTTCAATCCGAAATAAAATTCTTAGGAATGATACTGACCCAAGGTCAAATATCACCGGACCCTGAGAAGATAAAATGTGTAGAGAATCTTAAGCCGCCAAAAACTATGAAACAATTAAGAGGCATTATTGGTTTAACCAGTTATTTTAGAAAATTTATACGCAACTACGCCCAAATCGCAAAACCCCTAACAGATCTAACCAAAGGGAATTCCCAAAATATTACCTGGTCGCAGGAAGCTCAAACTTCCTTAGACATCCTCAAGAAAGCTCTTACTTCTGAACCAATATTAGCGTTACCAGACTTTGAAAAAGGAACATTTGTGGTTACCACTGATGCTTCAGCTCTAGGTATCGGTGCAATCCTTTCCCAAATAATCCCCGTGGAGAACAACCTCGAATCCTAACCGGACCCCCCTCAATATATAGAGAAAGTCATATGCTATTCAAGTAGAACTCTAACGAAAGGCGAAAGAAGTTATTCAGCAACGCAATTGGAGTTACTATCTATAATCTACCACTTAGACAAATTTAGACATTATTTAGTAGGTCGAAAATTTAAGTTGCGTTCGGACCATAAAAGCTTACAGTATCTAAGCACATTCAAGAATCCAACCGGAATTTTAGCGCGATGGATAATGAAAATCCAAGATTTGGATTACGAATTTGAACACGTGACCGGTAAACATAATGCCCCTTGTGATTACCTGAGCAGATACCCTGAGAATAACCCTTCAGATAATGAAACTAAACAAATAAATGCCATTAATCCCTGTAAACGAAGACACAAGAAGAATAAACCAAAAATCCTTACAGAAGAAAAGGGGCTACGAGTAATTCCCTTATCCCTACCCAATATTAAAAGGAACCAAGTTAAAGATGAAATGTGTTTAGCTTTCATTAATTACTTTGTGAATTCTGATAATCTCCCTGATAAGTTCAAAGCCCTAAGACGGGAAATAGACA
>JAQQPU010025605.1:0-11941 GCA_029168905.1 Artemia sp. Kazakhstan ARC1039 | reverse complement strand
AGAGTTTTTTGTTAGAGTTTTAGTTTAGTTAAGAGTTTTAGTTTAGAGTTTGGAGTTTTAGCTTAGAGTCATAGAGTTTTAGTTAGAGTTTTAGTTATAGTTGTAGTTTAGTTAAGTTTTAGTTAAGAGTTTAGTGTTTTAGCCTAGAGTCTTAGCTTGGAGTTTTTGTTGAAGTTCTATATTAGTTTAGTTTTAGTTAAGAGTTTAGAGTTTCACCTTAGAATTTTAGCTTAGAGTTTTAGTTAGAGTTGAAGCTTAGTTTAGTTTTATTTAAGATTTTAAAGTTTGTTGGTTAGAGTCATAGCTTAGAGTTTTAGTTAGAGTTCTAGTTTAGTTTAGTTTTAGTTAAGAGTTTAAAGTTTTACCTTAGAGTCTTAGCTTAGAGTTTTAGTTAGAGTTGAAGTTTAGCTTAGTTATAGTTAAGACTTTAGAGTTTTAGCTTAGAGTCATAACTTTGAGTCATAGCCTAGGGTTTTAGTTAAAGTTGTAGTTTAGTTAACTTTCAGCTAAGAGTTTTAGCCTAGATTCTTAGCTTAGAGCTTTAGTTAGAGTTGAAATTTACTTTAGTTATAGTTAAGATTTTAGATTTTTTCACTTAGAGTCTTAGCTTAGAGTTTTTGTTGGAGTTGAAGTCTAGTTTAGTTTTAGTTAAGAGTTTTACCTTAGAGTCTCAGCTTATAGTTTAGTTAGAGCTTTAGTTTAGTTTAGTTATAGTTAAGTGTTTAGAGTTTTAGCTTAGAGTCATAGCTTAGAGTTTTAGTTATAGTCGGTTTAGTTTAGTTTAGTTTTACTTTATAGTTTTAGCTTAGAGTCTAAGCTTAGAGTTTTAGTTAGAGTTGAAGTTTAGTTTAGTTATAGTTAAGAGTTTAGAATTTTAGCCTAGAGTCTTAGCTTAGAGTTTTAATTAGAGTTCTAGTTTAGTTTAGTTATAGTTAAGAGTTTAAAGTTTTTAGCTTAGAGCCTTAGCTTAGAGTTTTTGTTAGAGTTCTAGTTTGGTTTAGTTTTAGTTAAGAGTTTAGAGTTTACAGTTTTAGTTAGAGTTGAAGTTTAGTTTAGTTATAGTTTAGAGTTTAGAGTTTTAGCTTAGAGTTTTATTTAGAGTTGAAGTTTAGTTTAGTTATAGTTAAGAGTTGAAGATTTGAAGTTTAGTTTAGTAATAGTCAAGAGTTTAGAGTTTTAGCTTAGAGTCATAGCTTAGAGTTTTTGTTAGAGCTCTAGTTTAGTTTAGTTTTAGTTAAGAGTTTAGAGTTTTAGCCTAGAGTCTTAGCTTAGAGTTTTAGTTAGAGTTCTAGTTTAGTTTAGTTATAGTTAAGAGTTTAGAGTTTTTAGCTTGGAGTCATAGCTTAGAGTATTTGTTAGAGTTCTAGCTTAGTTTAGTTTTAGTTAAGAGTTTAGAGTTTTAGCTTGGAGTCTTAGCTTAGAGTTTTAGTTAGAGTTGAAGTTTAGTTTAGTTATAGTCATAGTCGCAAGGAAGGGGGGGCAGAGGGGGGGGGGCAGCTGCGTCCCTATAACTTGAAATTTACGCTTGATATTAACGAAAACTTTTTTTATGCTGGAATTTTTGTTGGATGTTACCTGGTAGATGGTTAAAAAAGCTGCAAATAAACAGAACTATCCAAATATCGTTTGCAATTTCAACATTTACCTTTCTATCTTCAATATTGATTTTCGGTCCAAAATATAGATAGGAGACTGGCCCAGGATCGGCTGATTTTGACTTGTTTAATTCTCTATGAGTTGATTCAAGCGATAAGAAGTTGCTGAGCATGCCAAAGCAAAAGTAACTCATTCAATACCATCCTTCAAAAATAAAATTAGAAATACTCCGCAATTTTTCCACATGGATGCCTCTCTATCCAAGTGATCAAGAGTGCCAAATCTGGGCCACCCCGGCATAGGTTCAGCAGTCTCTGGCTTATTTTTGGCCACCGGAAAAAAGAAAAAGAGAAGAGACCAGGGGAACATTAAAGCTTGTTTTTCGGCTATAAAATTAAGGAAGGATATGGTCAGCATAAAAAACTACAAAATGAATTTCATTAAGGTTTAAAAAAAGAACTATAGAGTATTAATTTCAAATTATACATTGACTTATTAACACTAAAAGCAAGCCGCTCCGCTAATGTTGGTGTTCTACCTGTCAGAGGTGGCAGTTTTATTTCAACATCCGTCTTTAAGTCAATATCCATCTCGTCAGTTAGCGCAAAGTTTCTTGCTTCAATCTCCTTCCACAAGTAGACCTTAAGTTCTTCAGTTGCTACTTTTTGATAATGATAATATTGTGAACAGAATTTCCTTTCTTGCTCTTCAGCTCAATCAGAATGTAATCACCAGCCTTGACTCTCTCTGTGTCAAATTAGAAGTTGATGGTAGGGGGCTCGTCTTCAATGTCTATGCTGGGGTCTGAAGGGTTGTTGTATACAGGATCGTCTACGTCAGAATCGTCACTCTAACTGTAACTCTTGTTGCGAGAGACACGCCTTTTGCTTTTTAGTCTTTTCACTTGTCTGACTTTCATCCGTTCCAGGACCAGGGCTTTTTGGCAGATACAGCTTTTATCCTAGCAGTAATGCATTGTTTCATGGGGGTGTCAGTGAGCACTTCTGACTTTTTCATATTTTGTTCCTGTTGATTTGTCGTGCTGAGCCTCTTAGAAAGGGGTTTCCATGAACGATCTCTTTAACGAATCATCTGTTGACCTTTGCTTCTCATTTAGAGACAGAACCTGTGCTGCGTCTGTTTCAGGGTTTATGTTAAAGGAGTCTAAATGTCACACAGGACTTGCGCTGAGCATAGAAACTTCTCTGGCAAGTGCTTCACTAGATGTGGTAGGCCTTCTGTCTGAGACATATGACAAGAAGAACTGATAATCCTTGAAAACCTCTCTAATTGTAGGGTAGACACCACTTGCTCTGATTCCACTGATTATATTTTCAGGAGTGAAAGCCTTTGGAATGCTTTCCCCAGCAGCTCATCAATATTATACATATAGTTTTACATTCGTGGGCAGTCATAAAACTTGCGGCTTATTGGTTGTAGTAGTCCTTAAGGCGCCCCATGACTGTCACTTCTAGAGGTTGTAGTTTGTGAGTAGTGTGGGGAAGGACCGTTAAAAGGAAAACAATATTATTTTTTAGCTAGAACAAGCAATTCAATGGTGTATCGGCTGATCTAGCGTTCTAATTTCAGAGGTACAGGTGACTGTTTGGAGGGTTTGACTTGATTGATAAAATGCTGCAAGTGAAATAAAGAATGAGAGGCAGTCATCCAGCCAGAAGTGTTTTCTGAGCTGATCGTGATGGTTTCTGGTAAAGATCCCCTGAGTAAAATTTCCAGACACTGTTTTTGTGGGAAATAAGTAGAGGAGGAACTGTGTTCCCGACGCATTAACACCAGCACAAATCGTGGTCAACTGACCTCTTTATGCTGATGTGAACTTCCCTACTTACTTCTGGCCTCGCTGTGCAAAGATTTTACCAGGCTTGTGGATGTTTTCAGACCTGATTCGTCGAAATTTCAAATGTCTTGTGGTCTGAACATGTGTTTATGTAAGCCTTGCTCCAGGTGGTTAAAGAAAGCTCCTACACTGTGACGGTTGAAAGCAGTTGTCTGTCATAGGCTTGTACTTTTTGGCATTCTTACTGACAGAGTTTTAAGGCAATCCATAAGACCACGGTACCAATCTTTACCTGTAATTCCTCTACTGTCTCCAATGCATTTGCAGTTCCGTTATCCGGTACTTTTATACTCTTAATAATGGCATAAGTGTATGCAAATTTACACACTTCTAGGGGAATACAGTCGAAAGCATATCAGCTATCGTCTTCAAGTAAGTTCTTAGTACTTTTTCTTGTTCATCTGTAAATATTTATCATATGTTGTATCAGGGTGTAAGAAGACATAGGTCCAGACTTTTTAGAATGATATTTAATTTCTCAACTTTTTTTTATGTTGTCTTGCAGCGTTCCTCTAGGGACAGCCATGGCACTTCTAAAGAATCCAACTGACTTCTTGTAGAATAAGACAGAAAAAATTGCAATTTTATTTTATTCTGGATCAGAGAAACCTTTCTTTCTTTCCTCTTCTGTTTTACTTTTAAGTATTTTATCTTGAATGAAATTGGAAAAGGAAAAAATAGAACTTCAGTTCAACTACTGTTCTGACAGAATTAAACAACGCCAGAAATAACACAGTTTTGGGTTTTAAGCAATACAATGTGAGTTTAAAACGCGAGTTTTCTAGTATTCGTAATTAGGCGTAGGGTTTCAGACAAAATTGAACACAATTCCATAGTAAATCACCATAAAACCTGATCCAATCTGATATTTTTGGTAAAAGCATTAATCCAGGTCAGATTTCTTAAAAACCTAAACTGCCATCTGTCAGAGCTTTTATAATCCACCGGAATCCACATAGGTTCTTATATTGAAACTATTTGCTTTGGATAAACGTGGACCGGTCTCCCCTATACCAATTTGAAATTTAATTTTGGCCAACTGTAAACTTTTAAATTCAATTCTTAGAAGAAGCTGTTATCTAACCATAATGTAATTTGTGTCAAATCACTTTTGTGGTGTTTATGTTTTCTGGAAATTGGAAGTAGGATATTGAGTCTCTTATGTTATACTGTTGCAGGAAAAGTAGAACATAGAAAATGTTAAAAGCTGAGTTTTGGCAAAATTTAGAATAACTAGATTCTAGAGACCTATATTCAAAGGACCTCGGGCAGTATTAGTAAGATCCCTCCAACCTCCATGAAAGAAGCGGCTGCCCCCTCTACGCAAGATACTGTCTACGCCCATGATTATAGTTAAGACCTTAGAGTTTTAGCTTAGAGTTTTAGTTAGAGTTGAAGTTTAGTTTAGTTATAGTTAAACGTTGAGAGTTTGAGCCTAGAATCTTAGCTTAGACTTTTAATTAGGGTTCTAGTTTAGTTTCGTTTTAATTAAGAGTTTGGAGTTTTAGCCTTGAGTCATAGCTTAGTGTTTTAGTTAGAGTTGATTTAGTTTAGTTTAGTTTTACTTTATAGTCTTAGCTTAGAGTCATAGCTTAGAGTTTTAGTTAGAGTTGAAGTTTAGTTCGGTTAAGAGTTTAGAGTCTTAGCTCAGAGTCTTAGCTTAGAGTTTTAGTTAGAGTTGAAGTTTAGTTTAGTTATAGCTAAGAGTTTAGAGTTTTAGCATAGAGTCTTACCTTAGAGTTTTAGTTAGAGTTCTAGTTAAGTTTAGTTTTAGTTAAGAGTTTAAAGTTTTAACCTTGAGTCTTAGCTTAGAGTTTTAGATAGAGTTGAAATCTAGTTTCGTTATAGTTAAGAGTTTAGAGTTTTAGTTAAAGTTTGATATTAGAGTTTCATAGCATAGAGTTTTTGTTAGGGTTCTAGTTTAGTTTAGTTTTAGTTTAGAGTTTTACCTTAGAGTCTTAGCTTAGAGTTTTAGTTGGAGTTCTAGTTTAGTTTTAGTTAAGAGTTTAGAGTTTTAGCTTAGAGTCTTAGCTTAGAGTTTTAGTTGGAGTTGTAGTTTACTTTAGTTTTAGTTAAGAGTTTAGAGTTTTAGCTTAGAGTCACAGCTTAAAGTTTTAATCGGAGTTGGTTTAGTTTAATTTACTTTTACTTTATTGTTTTAGCTTAGAGTCTTAGCTTAGAGTTTTAGTTAGAGTTTAAGTCTAGTTTAGTTATAGTTAAGAGTTTAGAGTTTCAGCCTAGAGTCTTACCTAAGAGTTTTAGTTAGAGTTGAAATTTAGTTTAGTTATAGTTAAGAGTTGAGAGTTTTAGACTAGAGTCTTAGCTTAGAGTTTTAGTTCGTGTTCTTGTTTAGTTTAGTTTTAGTTAAGAGTTTCGAGTTTTAGCCGTGAGTCTTAGCTTAGAGTTTTAGTTAGAGTTCTAGTTTAGTATAATTTTGGTTAAGAGTTTAGAATTTTATATTAGAGTTTCAGCCTAGAGTCTTAGCTTAGTTCTTTATATAGTTGAAGTTTAGTTTAGTTTTAGTTGAGAATTTGGAGTTTTAGTTTAGAGTCTTAGCTTAGAGTTTTTTTTAGAGTTATAGTTTAGTTTTAGTTTAAAGTTTTAGCTTAGAATTTTAGTTAGATGTATAGTTTAGTTTAGTTTTAATTCACAGTTTTAGTTTAGAGTCTTAGCTTAGAGTTTTAGTTGGAGTTATAGTTTAGTTTAGTTTAGTTAGGAGTTTATAGTTTTACCTTAGAGTCTTAGCTTAGATTTTTTGTTAGAGTTCTAGTTTAGTAAAGAGTTTTAGTTAAGAATTTAGAGTTTCAGCTTAGAGTCATAGCTTAGTTGTAGTTTAGCTGTAGTTGTAGCTGTAGTTTAGTGTAGTGTAGTTGTAGTGTAGTAGTAGTTTAGCGTAGTTGTTGCTTAGTTGTAGTGTAGTTAAGTTTTATTTAAGAGTTTAGATTTTCAGCCTAGAGTCCTTGAGGCTTAGAGTTTTGTTGAAGTTCTAGTTTAGTTTTAGTTAAGAGTTTAGAGTTTTACGTTAGAGTCTTAGTTTAGAGTTTTGGTTAGAGTTCTAGTTTAGTTTAGTTATAGTTAAGAGTTTAGAGTTTTAGCTTAGAGTCTTAGCTTATAGTTTGTGTTAGAGTTCTAGTTTAGTTTAATAATAGTTAAGAGTTTAGAGTTTTAGCTTAGAGTCTTAGCTTAGAGTTTTTGTTAGAGTTCTAGTTTAGTTTAGTTTTAGTTAAGAGTTTAGAGTTTTAGCTTAGAGTATTAGCTTAGAGTTTTTGTTGAAGTTCTAGTTTAATTTAGGTTTAGTTAAGAGTTTAGAATTTTACCTTAGAGTTTTAGCCTAGAGTTTTAGTTAGAGTTGAAATTTAGTTTAGTTATAGTTAAGAGTTTAGATTTTTAGCTTAGAGTCTTAGCTTAGAGTTTTACTTAGAGTTCTAGTTTAGTTGAGTTATAGTTAAGAGTTTGCAGATTTAGATTGGAGTCTTAGCTTAGAGTTTTAGTTAGAGTTCTAGTTCAGATTCATTTTAGTTAAAAGTTTAGAGTTTTACCTTAGATTCTTAGCTTAGAGTTTTAGTTAGAGCTCTAGTTTTGTTTAGTTTTATTTAAGAGTTTAGAGTTTCATCTTCTAGTCTTAGCTTAGATTTTTAGTTAGAGTTCTAGTTTAGTTAAGTTTTAGTTAAGAGTTTAGAGTTTTGCCTTAGAGTCTTGGTTTAGAATTTTAGTTAGGGTTGAAGTTCAGTTTAGTTATAGTTAAGAGTTTTACCTTAGAGTCTTAGTTTAGTGTTTTAGTTAAACTTCTTGTTTAGTTTAGTTTTAGTTAAGAGTTTAGAGTTTTACCTTAGAGTCTTAGCCTAGAGTTTTATTTAGAGTTTTAGTTTTGTTTATTTTTACTTAAGAGCTTAGAGTTTTAGTTAGAGTACTAGTGTAGTTTAGTTCTTAGGTAAGAGTTTAGAGTTTTACCTTAGAGTCTTAGCTTAGAGTTTTTAATTAGAGTTGAAGTTTAGTTAGAGTTATGATTTTAGAGTTTTAGCTTGGAGTCTTAGCTTAGAGTTTTAGGTAGAGTTATAGTTTAGTTTCGTTTTAGTTAAGAGTTTAGAGTTTTACCTTAGAGTCTTAGCTTAAAGTTTTAGTTAGAGCTCTAGTTTAGTTTAGTTTTAGTTCAGAGATTAGAGTTTTACCTTAGAGTCATAGCTTAGAGTTTTGGTTAGAGTTCTAGTTTAGTTTAGTTTTAGTTAAGAGTTTCGAGTTTTACCTTAGAATCTTAGCTTAGATTTTTAGTTAGGGTTGAAGTTTACTTTAGTTATAGTTAAGAGTTTAGAGTTTTTCCTTAGAGTCTTGGCTTAAAATTTTAGATAGAGTTCTAGTTTAGTTTAGTTTTAGTTAAAAGTTTAGAGTTTTACCTTAGAGTCTTAACCTAGAGTTTTATTTAGAGTTATAGTTTAATTATTTTTACTTAAGAGCTTAAAGTTTTAGCCTAGAGTCTTAGCTTAGAGTTTTAGTTAGAGTTCTAGTTTAGTTTTAGTTAACAGTTTAGAGTTTTACCTTAGAGTTTTAGCTTAGACTTTTTAGTTAGATTTGAAGTTTAGTTACAGTTATGAGTTTGGAGTTTTAGCTTGGAGTCTTAGCTTAGAGATTTAGTTAGAGTTCTAGTTTAGTTTAGTTTCAGTTAAGAGTTAAGAGCTTTAGCTTAGAGTCTTAGCTTTGAGTTTTTGTTAGAGTTCTAGTTTAGTTTAGTTTAGTTTTAGTTAAGAGTTTGGGGTTTTAGCTTAGAGAAATATCTTAGAGTTTTAGTTAGAGTTGTTGTTTACTTTAGTTTTACTTAAGAGTTTAGAGTTTTAGCTTAGACTCTTAGCTTAGAGTTTAGTTAGCGTTGAAGTTTAGTTTAATAATAGTTAAGAGTTTAGAATTTTAGCTCAGAGTCTTAGCTTCTCCACGTTTAAGTTAATTTAGGTTTGCTTATCATGAGCGCTCATGATAGGCTAACCTTTCCTATCCTAACTTAAACGTGGAGAAACCTAACCTAACCTAAACTAATCTAAACTATGGTTTTGGTATTTCTGTGTAATTTCTGTGTAAGTGTGGAATTTAGTGGTTATGTTAGTTTAGTATTGTCATCAATATCTATTGTCCCCCTCCTCAACTCTAGGCAAAAACTCTAAGCTAAAACTCTTAAGTAAAACTAAACTAAACTGCAACTCTAACTAAAACTCTAAGCTATGACTCTAAGCTAAAACTTTAAAGTATTAACTAAAACCAAGCTAAAATTCAACTCTAACTAAAACTCTAAGCTAGGAATCTAGGCTTAAACTCTAAGTTAAAACTCTTAGCTAAAACTAAACAAAACTTGAACTCTAGCTAAAGCTCTAAGCTATGACTCTAAGCTAGAACTCTTAAGTAAAACTAAAATAAACTACAACTATCTCTAAAACTCTAAGCTATGTCTCTAAGCTAAAACTCTAAACTCTTAACTATAACCAAACTAAAATTCAACTCTAACTAAAACCTTAGGCTAGGAATCTAAGCTTAAACTCTAATTTAAAACTCTTAACTAAAACTAAAGTAAACTTGAACTCTAACTAAAGCTCAAGGCTAAGACTCTAAGCTAAAACTCTAAACTCATAACTAAAATTAACTAAACTAGAACTCTAATAAAAACTCTAAGCTAAGACTCTAAGCTAAAACTCTTAACTATAACTAAACCAAACTATAACTCTAACTAAAACTCTAAGTTAAGACTCTAAGGAAAAACTCTAAACTCTTAACTAAAACTAAACTAAACAAGAACTCTAACTAAAACTCTAAGCTAAGACTCCAAACTAAGACTCTAACTAAAAGTAAACTAAACTAGAACTCTAACTAAAAGTCTTAGATAAGACTCTAAGCTAGAACTCTAAACTCTTAACTAAAACTAAAGTAAACTTTAACTCTAACTAAAACTCTAAGCTAAGACTCTAAGGTAAATCTCCAAACTGTTAACTATAACTAAACTAAACTAGAACTGTAACAAAGACTCTAAGCTAACACTCTATTTTTAAAACTCTAAACTCTTAACTAAACTAAACTTCAACTCTAACTAAAACTCTAAGCTAAGACTCTAAGGTAAATCATAAAACTCTTAACTAAAACTAAACTAGAACTTCAAGAAAAACTCTAAGCTAAGACTCCAGGATAAAAACTAAAAACTCTTAACTAAAACTAAACTAAACTAGAACTCTAACAAAAACTCTAAGCTAAGACTCTAAGCTAAAACCCTAAACTCTTAACTAAAACTAAAGTAAACTTCAACTCTAACTAAAACTCTAAGCTAAGACTCTAAGGTAAAACTCCAAACTCTTAAATAAAACTAAACTAAAGAAGAACTCTAACTAAAACTCTAAGCTAAAACTCTAAGCTAAAACACTAAACCCTTAACTAAAACTAAACTAAACTTCAACTTTAAAAAAAATTCTAAGCTATGACTCTAAGCTAAAACTCTAAACTAAAACTAAACTAAACTAAATTTCAACTCTAACTAAAACTCTAAGCTAATACTCAAGGCTAAAACTCTAAACTCTTAACTAAAACAAAACTAAACTAGAACTCTAACTAAAACTCTAAGCTAAGACTCTAGGCTAAAACTCTAAACTCTTAACTATAAATAAACTAAACTTCACCTCTAGCTAAAACTCTAAGCTAAGACTCTAAGCTAAAACTCTAAAGTCTTAACTAAACTAAACTTCAACTCTAACTAAAACTCTAAGCTATGACTCTAAGCTAAAACTCTAAACTCTAAACTGAAACTAAACTAAACTTGAACTCTAACTAAAACTCTTAGCTAAGATTCTAAGCTAAAACTCTAAACCCTTAACTAAAACTAAACTAAACTTCAACTCTAACTAAAACTCTAAGCTATGACTAAAGGCTAAAACTAAAACTCTTAACTAAAACTAAAGTAAACTAGAACTCTAACTAAAGCTCTAAGCTTAGACTCTAGGCTATAACTCTCAACTCTTAACTATAACTAAATTAAACTTCAACTCTAACTAAAACTCTAAGCTAAGACTCTAAGCTAAAGCTCTGAACTCTGAACTGTAACTAAACTAAACTTCAACTCTAACTAAAACTCTAAACTATGACTCTAATCTAAAACTCTAAACTCTTGACTAAAACTAAACTAAACTAGAACTCTAAAAAAAACTCCAAGCTATGACTCTAAGCTAAAAACTCTAAACTCTTAATTATAACTAAACTAAACTAGAACTCCAAGTAAAACTCTAAGCTAAGACTCTAGGCTAAAACCCTAAACTCTTAACAAAAACTAAATTAAACTAGAACTCTAACAAAAACTCTAAGCTATGACTCTAAGCTAAAACTCGAAACTCTTAACTATTACTAAACTAAACTTCAACTCATCAACTCTTAACTCTAACTAAACTAAACTTCAACTCTAACTAAAACTCTAAGCTAAGACTCTAAGCTAAAACTCTGAACTCTTAACTATAACTAAACTAATCTTCAACTCTAACTAAAACTCTAAGCTATGACTCTAAGCTAAAACTCTAAACTCTTAACTAAGACTAAACTAAACTAGAACTCTATCAAAAACTCTAAGCTAAGGCTCTAAGCCAAAAACTCTAAATTCTTAACTATAGCTAAACTAAACTAGAACTCTAAACAAAACTCTAATCTAAGACTCTAGGCTAAAATTCTAAACTCCTAACTATAACTAAGCTAAACTTCAACTCTAACTAAAACGCTAAGCTAAGACTCTAAGCTAAAACTATAAAATAAAATTAAACTAAACTAAACCAACTATAACTAAAACTCTAAGCTATGACTCTAAGCTAAAACTCTAAACTCTTAACTATAACTAAACTAAACTAGAGCTCTAACTAAAATTTAAGCTAAGAATCTAAGGTAAAACTCCTAAGTAAAACTAAACTAGACTTAAACTCTAAGTAAAACTCTAAGCTAAGACTCTAAGCTACAAACTCTAAACTCTTAACTAAAACTTAACTAAACTAAAACTTTAACTAAAACTCTAAGCTATGACTTTAAGCTAAAACTCCTCTAAACTCTTAACTATAACTAAACTAAACTTCAACTCTAACTAAAACTCTAAGCTAAGACTCTAAACTCTTAAAACTCTAAACTCTTAACTAAAACTAAACTAAACTAGAACTCTAAAAAAAACTCTAAGCTATGACTCTAAGCTAAAAACTCTAAACTCTTAACTAAAACTAAACTAAACTTCAACTCTAACTAAAACCCTAATCTGAAACTCTAAGGTAAAACTCTAAATTCTTAAATAAAACTTAACTAAACTAGAACTTCAACAAAAACTTTAAGCTAAGACTCTAAGCTAAGACTCTAGGCTAAAACTCTAAACCCTTAACTAAAATTAAACCAAACTATAACTTTAACTAAAACTCTAACTAAAACTCTAAGACTCTAAACTAAAACTCTAAACTCTCAACTAAAACTCTTAACTAAACTAAAACTCTAACAAAAACCTCT
>JAQQPU010025604.1:365-11942 GCA_029168905.1 Artemia sp. Kazakhstan ARC1039 | reverse complement strand
TATTTGCAAAATTATTCCAGTATTTATATTTAGCCTCTATTATAGTCTCATCTAAAAAACAATCACAAGAAGGAGTTCAACGAAATGGAGAAGCAGCCGGTCCCTGGAGGAAAAAGACCTGCTAACAGTACTGAAGAGGAGCCCAACTCGAATACAGACTCAGAAATGGAGAACGAAACTGAAGTGAACAGAAGTTCCAGTGAACAGAAACAAGTCAAGGTTTCAGAGTTTGCTCAGCCCTTGTATAATAAGTCTCATCCTCGGAAAAAATAATGTGATCGTCTGCTGGTCAACATGATCGCAACTGACATGCAGCCTCTTTCATTGGTCAAGAATACTGGCTTTCAGCAGTTCTGTAGAGCTCTAAATCCCAGCTACACATTACCGAGTGTTGAATCTATAACGAGAGACTTGCTCCCAACTTACTATCAGCAAGAAAAAGAAAAATTCTCCATCCAGCTTGGAAAAGCACACTATGTTGCTCTTACTTCTGATGCATGGACATCACGGTCTACAGGGGTTTATATGGCCGTTACAGTCCATTTTATTCACGAATTCAAGATGCACAGCAGGGTGATCAGTACAAAAAAAAATCGAAGAGCGTCACCCAGCAGAAACTCTCAAGACACTTTTGCTGGAAGTAGCAGAAGAATGGAAAATAAAAGAAAAGGTTGTGGCCGTTGTCACAGATAATGCGAGCAATATCAAGAAAGCAGTTAACGATGCCGCCAAGGAACTGAAATCCGGCTGGAGGCATGTATCGTGCTTCGCGCACACGCTAAACCTTGTCGTGCGTGCTGCAATAGACGAGGCTCCAGGCTTAAATCCACTACTTTCGAATTGCCGAAATGTCGTTAACTACTTTCATCGAAGTGTCATAGCAGCGGACAAACTCAGAAGCAACCAGCTGTGTAATGGACAAGTCGTCTCAAAGAAACTCAAAGCTGATGTTGCCACTAGGTGGAACTCGCTTCTTCTGATGGTCAAAAGCTTGCTTGATGTGAAGGATGCAGTTTCTAGTTCGCTTGCCATGCTTGGAAAGCTTGAGCTTCTTTTTACGGAAGACGAATGGGAAAGTCTCAGGATTATCATAGTCTTGCTTCGCCCTTTCGATGAAGTCACAGTTGAAGTCTCGGCGGAAAAGTACCCATTTCGATTTCAAAGGTCCTGCCGCTGACGAAGATCTTGATCCGCCATCTAAACTCCATTTCGAGTGAAACTTGCGATACTCCCGAAGCCGATCAGCTACGTTTACGTTTGATCTGCCACATCAAAGATCGGTTTCAGGGACTTGAGCAAGTGACGCCTATAGCAGTGGCTACGTATCTCGACCCACGGTTCCGGAAAGCATACGGATATATATCTCAGAGTGCCGTTTCTTCTATAGAAGCAAGGATTGCAAGAGAGCTTGATTTCCTATCTACTTCAGTGGACGCAGCCGAAATAACTGAAGCAATGGCTTCATCCAACAACTTAGGCGGCCTATGTGGGAGCCCATGATGAGCTCGTCAGTGCTACAGAAGGGAACAGTTCAACGACAGCTGCTGCAGAGGGCATCCACGATCTAACAAGCTACAATCGTGAGAAGCCCGTGGCTCGTACTACTGACCCCTTAGTGTGATGGAAGACGCACTACCAGTCTAGGAAGGTCCTCGCAGAAGTTGCCCTGAAGTTCCTTTGTGTTCCAGCAGCTAGTGTCCCTTCAGAAAGGGTGTTCTCCAAAGCTGGTCAGCTGATTAGCGAGAGGCGAAACCGCCTAAAGGGAAATGACATAGACATGCTTTTATTCCTTGGACAATAATGTGTCCCCCCCCTTCACGGCTTTTTGGATGCATTCATCACATGTATACGATTGTGGTTTTGTTTGTTTTTTCTCAATACTGAAGTATAAATTAGTACAAATAAACGTTTTTAGGTCTACTAGTTCTTTCCTACTTGGGCCTTGTCAATATCGTTATCGAATATCGAAATATCGAAATTCAAATTTCGATATTCCGATATTTGCCAATATCGCCGAACACTAATCCCCATTGCCATTCAGCCCCTGACCCCCTGTACGTTGAATTGTTGAGTGTTGAGTTGAGTTAATTATTTGATTAAAATGGAGGTGTGCTTGCCAAATGTTGCGAACTACTTAGTCTAAAGTTGTGCCGTCTAAAAGTGAAAATGCTCCGAAAACCCCATTTGACTTGTGAAAATGCAGTGAATGAATGATTTTTCCCCTCAAAATGTGCACTGATTCAAAAAATTCAATGCGTAGCTACCTCAAAAAAGCCCTAGAATGAAGAAAATGTGCCCCATCTGGCCACTCTGCTTGCGCCAGGCTATAACATGAGAAGCCGAAAAATAAGCCAAATGCAATAGAAACAGTCAGAAGGCAGATTACAAATGGCTATCCTAAAAAAATTAAAAGGTAGAGCCTAAAACTTACATTTGTATATCTAGGGATGTAAAAATGTCTATAAAAAATTTATTTTCTCGAAATTAGAAGAAGAACTTTTGGATAAAAACGACATATTAGCCTCAGCGGTGGTCATTTCTATTTTATTCGTTAATCATTGTTATTTCATAAGATATATTTGAATGTTATTTTTCTTCCAATCCAATAACTTTTTATAGTTTTTTTTTAGCCAAACCTGTGTTTGAGGATTCTCAAACACTTTATTAAATCAACCGGAATTTGCAATGCTGTACTGTCTTTTTGGATGACACACTTAACCATATTTTGTTAAAATTATATTCTTCTTCTTCTAATTCAAAGCAGGCGGGCTATTCAGTTAGTACTATTCAGCCCTTTTTTTTGCTTCACTCTGTGGGCTACAGAGCTACTGGCTTGGTCGTTCTTATTTATTAGATATTTTCAGATATCTTTCAGTAGATCTTTTGACTCAAGGAGTTCAAATATAAGATGATAGATATCGATTTCTGTGCTCTGTGTGCAAGTATAGTTGGCTAGGCTCTTGGCTGATAGTGAGATTTTGTGGTGTTTGAAGCATTTTAACAGTTTACAAAGCAAGGTATGTTGTGCAGACGTCAGCATATTACATTCAAATAGGCAATGGTCAATTGTTTCATTATTCATATTACAATGCCTGCAAAGAGGCGACAGGGGAATTGAACCACTTGAATTAGAAAACTTATATGAGAATGCGAGGAAATTTAGTCTATTTGTTCCAGAATGAATTCTATGATAAATTTTAGAAGGATACTTATTGGGAAAAGGGGAAAGGATAGGATTAATCTTATGAAAATTAATATCTGATAGCCTCCATCGGTAAATATCTCTAATCAGGATTGGTCTCCCACTTGGCTGGTCAATATTTACAGCATTTTTTGCTATTTCATCAACCTGTTGATTACCACTTATGCCAGAGTGGCTAGGAATGTACTGAAAATTAGTTTTTATGCCACTTGAAGCAAGATTATCTATAATACTGAGACAATGATAAGTGTCAATGTCCAACTTATAGTGAGGAGCTGAGGCCAGCAACTCAAGGCTTGATAGAGAGTCGGAATATATGATAATATTATTTGAATTTGCAATCAAAGGTTGGTTTTCCTTAAGGTGTTCTAATGCCATGATTATGGCATTTAACTCAGCAGACATTATAGATAAATTATTATATAATCTCTCGCCCATTGCAATTTTCCGGTGAGGAAGGAAAACACCACTTGCAACCTTCTCATTCATTTTTGACCCATCAACAAATATTTGGAAGTGATTTTTATAGGTAATTGTATTAAGTTCTGCAATTTTTTTCTGGACAAAAGCAATGGGGGTTAAATCTTTATTCCACTTTGAGAAGTCATTATTTATAATGGGACTTGACCAATTCCATGGGGGGGATCGGGGGAAAGTGGTTGCAATAGACTTTACTGGTATGGGGAACTGCTACTGAATATTGGCACACTCATCTGCAATGCCTCTATACATGGCTGGATTTTTTAACAAATTATGTAGTGTGTGTGAGCTATTAGATTCAATTTTTGTAAGATGTTTTGTCAAGAGAAAGCTAAGTCTCTCCCCTATTGCTGTTAATCCACTCTCCATAAGCAGAAACTTGGTGCTTGTGGGTTTCCTAAGACCAAATATGAGACGTATTATATCATTTTGTGTTGTTTCAATTTTTTGCATCTGGGTCTTTGCACACGCACCATAGACGATGAGCCCATAGTCAATATGGGGTCTTATATGTGATTTATAAAACTGGAGTAAGGTTTTCTCCTTACGCCCCCAGGGTGTGGAAAGAAGTCCTTTTAGTATATTTGTTTTTCTATAGCATTTTTTTATTGTGTTTGAAATGTGGAGGTGGAAATTAAGTTTTTGGTCAAAGATGAGACCTAGGTGATTAATATGATTATCTTCTGGAATAGTTGTTTTATTTAGAGTTAGTTTTGCATTAACATTGTTTTGCTTCCGGTGAAATTGGGTTATTTTTGACTTGGTGGGTGCAATGAGTAAATCTGAATGTTGAGAGAATTTTTCAAACTGGAAAAGTGACTTTTGCAGATTTGACTGTGCTATCTGAAAGGCGTTGCCAGATGACCATAGCACCAGATCATCAGCATATTGTAGATTCGTGTGGGGTAGGTTCATGTCCCAGAGATATAGGGCAAAAAGGAGGCAACTGAGGACTGCTCCCTGAAGTAGGCTTTTGGTTATTGTCTTTTGGGGTGAAGAGGCTGAACCAACACAAACGATGAAACTTCGCACTTCTATGAAGGATTTAATAAAAGATACTAGCTTAGAGGGTACTCCAAGGTTTGCGAGTTTGTTTAAAAGGATTTGGTGGTTCACATTGTCATATGCCCCTTCAAAATCTAGGAAAGCTGCAACTTTACATTATTTTTTGAGAAAGATTCATTTATTGCATTTGTTAGCAAAATGAAAGCATCTGTTGAGGAGTGGTGTTTCCTGAATCCAGTTTGAGTGTGAGGGATCATATTATTTTTCCCAAAAAACCAGAGGAGTCTGTGATAGATCATCTTCTCCATTATTTTCCCCATCACAGGAGTAATCATTATGGGTCTATAAGACTCAGGGTTATCTTTGGGTTTATTTTTCTTTAGGATTGGTAGGAGGGACGAACATTTCCATATATTGGGGAACATAGAAGATGCCCAAGCGTGATTATAACAATTTAGCAGTTCTTGTTTGTATGAAGGTGTGAGATTCTTTATCCATGTAGGATGTATATTGTCATAGCTGCCGCTAGTTTTGGTCCTAATATGATGTATTGCATTATTAAATTCCATGATTGAAAATGCATTAGTTATGTACTCGGATCGTGGGCGTGGTTGGTAACTTGGGTTCATAAAATTCGGGACAGTTTGCTTTGATTATTTGATATCAGCTTATTAACAAAAGGAGTTGCAAATAGGTTAGCTTTTTCATTATCATTGTCATAATGGGTATTATTATGCATAAGCTCATACAGGAGTGGGTTGGGGGAAGTCTTTTTCCCACAGATGTGGCTTATGACTTTATGTACAATTGGCTCATGTGTTTCTCTGGAGAGATTATTTGCAAAATTATTCCAGTATTTATATTTAGCCTCTATTATAGTCCTTTTTAGATTAGATTCTGCTTGTAATTTTTTTAAATATGTAGTAGGTAATGGTTTTTTTATGAATTCTGTCCTAGCTGCCTTTTTTATTCTCCATTTATTTAGGCACTCATTCGTCCACCATGCTTTAGGAATTTGTTTAGGGAATGTTTTCTTAGGTGTTGTCCTGGGGATAGCATGATTAGCTGTATTTATTAATAAAGATGTCAAGGCTTCAGCATGTGTGTCAACTGTTGTGTTAGAAATGCGTGAAATTTGGGTGAAACTTGTAATTTCATCATTTAGCTTATTTTGGAACATAGACCAATTTGTTTTAGTGTTAATATATTATTAGGTATGAGATAAAGTTTCAGTAAGTAAAAGCATCAAGTGCATCAAAGCATCTTGCACAAGTAAAAGCATCACATATCAGCAAAGCATCCCGTGTTTGAGGGGTGGGGGAGGGGGGCACTGATCCTTCAAGCTCTTGGGGGTATCCAATGGTTGCTTTTTAAGCACTGTGGAAACACAGCTTTGTGCTTTTCTAGGCGTCGTCACTATCAGAATTATCTGGGAAAACACGGCTTCAAATATATTTCTATCTACAGCTTAAGGGCCCAATGGATTCTTTCACCTACAATTTCAAACAACAGGATCTGAGGAGGCTTTTGGATGTTTTTATTTCTCTCTATTTCAAGGCATACTTTTGTTGCCATTGTATTATTGCCTTGGTCCATGTCAGCTCCTGTATGCTACCTTATATCAAGTAGGCTTCTTCTTCACTGTTTGCTCCTAGGACAATGGTCAATTTGATATCTGGTTTGACCATAGACAGAGGTCAAAGAATATTTATACATATCCTAATGGGAAAATAGGGTGCCTTTCATCCAAAGGTCATTGAAGAGTGCAAAGCAGATCAGTAGCTCACCATTTTTGTTTTGATGGCCTACGCCATGCTCATCAAGAACCTGTGAAGGAACAGTAGATCAAACTCTATTTCCACGTTAAAGTCTCTTTGAAAACGTGCTATGTAACGCCATGGTATATTGTTGGTTGTGGAATTAAGTGTTCAAAAAATTCTGTCCTTTAATTTGTCAGGGGCGTCATTGCTAGGGGCATAGCATATTACAACTGATATTTCTGCAAGATTGCCTATGAATCAGGCTTTCAGGATTTTTAAAGGGTCTACCATGGTAGAGATTGAGAAGTTTGTATTGTCATCACTAGGACACCTATTAATTCACGTCTTTGCTAGAATCAGCTGTAGATGGTAGCCACATTTTTATCCAGTTTGTTTGATCCAGAACCTAGCCATCAAACTTCCAACCTGAACCTGAAAGTCAAGATGATGGTCTTGCAGTGTTCTAAGAACTTTTTCAGTCCTCGAAGCTTGATACATAGTGTATGAACTTCAGAAACAAAACTTAAGGAGTTGTTTTAAATTAATTAATTAAAAAAAAACTTTCCGAAAAATAAGTTTTTCAAAGAAAAGTAAAGGCCATTTTAAGCTTAAGCTCAGGAGATACAAATACCTGTTAAAATTCAAACTCAAAAAGACCAGAAATTACTATTAAAGAATAAATGAAACCCAAAACAAACAGAAATTAAATAAACAATTATAGCAAAAAACATACAACAAGTAATAATATAAATGAATAAATAGATCTTAAAGCGAGTAATGCTTAGATTGAATATGAAAATCAAGCTTAAAACGAAAACAAATATCTGCTATTAAAGTATAAATGAAACTTAAAACGAACAGAAATTAAATAACAATCAATGCGAACAAACATACAATATATATTAATGTAAATGAATAAATAAATCTTAAAACGAGTGAAACTTAAATTGAATATGCAAATCAAGTTTGAATCGAATAAAAGTAACTACAAACAAGAGTTTGGATATCGCCTCACTACAGAAGTCTAAAAACTACTGCGTCATTGGCGCTTTACTGAAAACAATTCTTTCATTAATTAAGATTTTAGGGAATAAATATCAGCATATGTATATTAAATTGACAATGCACATTTTTTTTCAGTGAACTCATTTGAATTTTTTTTCAGTAAAGTACAAATTATATTCTCGCTTTTAGAAAGCATAGGGGTTTTGAACACTATTCATATTAATTTATGCTCGTTTTGAGTCTGACTCTAATATTTGTTTTAATACTTGTTCGTTTTGGGTTTCATTTATTTATTGATACTGATTTGGGGTAGTTGTATGCTTGGTAGATTATTTGATAGTCCAGATGCCAGGTGTTGAAAGTGTGAATCATACCACGACGGAATGGGGCTGCTACGAGAACTAGCCTACCCTCCACCCCCTAAATTGACCATGCGGATCCAAAAATACCAATGGCACTTGCTTGCGGGTGGTGGAACACTCCGAAACTTGACATTTTATTATATTTTGGTGTTTCATGCAAGAAAACACATGTTCCACAAAGTTTGAGGTGCAGTTTTCCGCTCAAATAGAAGTGCCTAATGTTTTCATAACAAACCAACACGATTACTTAGAGAAAATGGCAGAGTTAAAAAAAAATGGCAAAACTATATGAGTCTTGAACAGTCTTGGGAGGTATAAACAAAATCAAATTGAATATTAGATATATAATGATATTAATTGTCAAAAGATCCATCAGTTCATCTTTTTTTTTTCACTGTAATTTTATTTTCATTTTCAATGCTGTAAGAACTGGAAAATAATAAATTTGTAATATACGAGTAAATCGTTTTCAGTGAAGCACCAATGACGCAGAAGGCTTTAGGTTTTTACAGTTAAAGAAGGGGGCAGTATCCAAATTTTGTTTGTAGTGAAACTGTATTTGTCTTGACTAATCTTGAAAAGAACTAATAAATTAAACTGAATATTTGATGCATAATGATATTAATTGCTAGAAGCTCATCAGTTCAAAATTTTACTGTAATTTAATATTTATTTTTAATTTTAAGTACAAAACAAAACATTTGTAATATAATTCGTTTTCAGTAAAGCACCAATGACGCAGTAGGTTTTAGGCTTCTGCAGTGAGGCGATACCCAAACTCTTGTTTGTAGTTACTTTTATTCGATTCAAACTTGATCTGCATATTCAATTTAAGTTTCACTCGTTTTAAGATTTATTTATTCATTTACATTAATATATATTGTATGTTTGTTCGCATTGATTGTTATTTAATTTCTGTTCGTTTTAGGTTTCATTTATACTTTAATAGCAAAATATTTGTTTTTGTTTTAAGCTTGATTTTCATATTCAATCTAAGCATTACTCGCTGTAAGATCTATTTATTCATTTATATTATTACTTGTTGTATGTTTTTTGCTATAATTGTTTATTTAATTTCTGTTCGTTTTGGGTTTCATTTATTCTTTAATAGTAATTTCTGGTCGTTTTGAGTTTGAATTTTAACAGGTATTTGTATCTCCTGAGCTTAAGTTTAAAATGGCCTTTACTTTTCTTTGAAAAACTTATTTTTCGGAAAGTTTTTTTTAATTAATTTTCGTTTGTTTTTTATTGCAAAAAGTTTCAAGTTTTTAAGGGAGGGGGGGGGGGGGTGCTTACTGTCCGATTATTCTTGACTTTAAAAAAACGGATCTAGAACTTTCAGTTTAAATCGAATGAGGCCTTTTTCAAAGTCTGTACGATTACCTCTTTGATAAAAACCTCATGTATGAACAATAGAAAGCTTGCATAACTTGTGGACAGCGATTGACAACAATGAATGGATTGAAAAAATAAATCCAATAAGGGGGTTTAGACCATTTCACTTGCTGACACAAAGGGATCACGACTGTTTGGAATTGACCTTAATAGGATTTTGTGTGCCATAGCAATTTTACATCTATCTCAGAGTATGTATTTTAACCTTATAATTGGATAATTATAATATATTTCCTATGTGTTCTTCCCATACAAAACGCCTTCCCATAAGTTATAAACCCCCTTTAATAAGTTATGCCCCAGGGCATAACTTACAACGCCTACCCCCCGGCCCTGGTGGGCTGTGTCGACACCAGAGTTTTTTGTTATAAGAACTTTGAACTATTTTAAAAGAATGTCTATCTCAAAATTTTTATCATATGCATCTAGGGTGTGGAGGAGGGGGGCTAGTCATCCCTCCAATCTCTTTTGACTCTTAAAAAGTGAACAAGAACTTTCCATTTTCAGTAAAATGAGACCTCTCCAAAGTTTAGAAGAGCATCCCTTCCATAAGAAATAATTGGAAGGATTCGGAGAATCCTTCCAATTACAACTCTTGCCCTGAGGGCTGTGGGGGAGTTGTCATCCTCAAAGACCTAATTTCCAAAACTTAAAAATACGTTTAATAAAATGGCTGTCTCAAAATTTTGATTGGATGTGTTTGCGAAAAAAGTGGGCGTCAGGGGCATAGTTGCCCTCAAATCACTTTTGACTATTAAAAAGGGCACTAGCCCTTTGAATTTCCAAGCGAGTGAGCCTTTTTTGAAGTTTCTACGACACAGCCTTCTATAAAAACCTTATATGCCCCAGGACATAACTTACAACCATTGCCCAGAGGGTTGTGGGGGATTGTCCTCCTCAAAAATATATTTTCTATCTGGAAATCAACTATGCTGAACGAAATGGCTATCTCAAAATTTTGATTGGATGTGTTTGGGGAAATGATCGGCGTTGGGGGGGGGCAGTTGCCCTCTAATCACTCGACTATTAAAAAGAGCACTATCCCTTTGAATTTCCAATTGAATGAGCTTTTTTTGAAGTTTCTACGACAACGCCTTCTATAAAAACCTTATATGCCCCCAGGTCATATCTTAAAACCCTTGCCCTGAAGGTTGTGGGGGAGTGTCCTCCTCAAAACATATTTTCTGTCTGGAAATCAACTACGCTGGACAAAATAGTTATGTCACAATTTTGATTGGATGTGTTTGGAGAAATTATGGGCGTCGGGGGAGGGGGGGGGTCTAGTTGAACTCCAATCACTTTCGACTATTAAAAACGGCACAAGCCCTTTAATTTCCAATCGAATGAGCCTTTTTTGAAGTTTCTACGACAACACCTTCTATAAAAACCTTATTTGCCCCTAGGGCACAACTTAAAACCTTTGCCCTGAGGGTTGTGGGGGAGTGTCCTCCTCAAAAATATATTTTCCATCTGGAAATCAACTATGCTGAACAAAATGGCTATCTCAAAATTTTGATTGGATATGTTTGGGGAAATGATCGGTGTGGGAAGGGAGGGGGGGCTAGTTACACTCCAATCACTTTTGACTATTAAAAAGGGCACTAGCCCTTTAATTTCCATTCGAATGAGCCTGTTTTGAAGTTTTTACAACAATGCCTTCTATAAAAACCTTATATGCCCCGAGGGCATAACTTAAAACCCTTGCCCTGAGGGTTGTGGGGGAGTATCCTCCTCAAAAATATATTTTCTATCTGGAAATCAACTACGCTGAACAAAATGGCTATCTAAAAATTTTGATTGGATGTGTTTGGGGGAATGATGTGCGTGGGGGGGGGATGGTTGCCCTTCAATCATTTTCGACTATTAAAAAGGGCACTATTCCTTTAATTTCCAATCGAATGAGCCTGTTTTGAAGTTTCTACGACAACACCTTCTATAAAAACCTTATATGCCCCCAGGGCATAACTTAAAACCCTCACCCTGAGGGTTGTGTGGGATTATTCTCCTCAAAAATATATTTTCTATCTGGAAATCAACTACGATGAACAAAATGGCTATCTCAAAATTTTGATTGGATGTGTTTGGGGCAATGATGGGCATGGAGGGGCTAGTTGCCCTCCAATCATTTTTGACTATTAAAAAGGGCACTATCCCTTTGAATTTCCAATTGAATGAGCTTTTTTTGAAGTTTCTACGACAACGCCTTATATAAAAACCTTTAATGCCCCCAGGTCATATCTTAAAACCCTTACCCTGAAGGTTGTGGGGGAGTATCCTCCTCAAAAACATATTTTCTATCTGGAAATCAACTACGCTGAACAAAATGGCTATCTCAAAGTTTTGATTGGATGTGTTTGGGGAAATGATA
>JAQQPU010025601.1:0-11944 GCA_029168905.1 Artemia sp. Kazakhstan ARC1039 | reverse complement strand
ATATATATATTTATGATAGTTAATGAAAACAATCATTAAATTGATTAGACAGTCGTAACTGTCTTTCACAACAATATTCATTTTTCTTCTGATCAGTTTCAAAGTATATAGCTTTATGTGTGTTTGCTTTGACATTTAAGTTTTAGTGTTCATAAATGTGTAATAATTTTAATGAAGTCCACTTACGCTGGAATTTGGGTCTAAAATCTAATTAATTTCTAATATTAATAACTTTTGACAGTATAATATGCTTATAGGGAGGTTTCATGTAGCGTGATAGTTTAAAATGAAGATCTGTATAACAAAAGATCCATTATAAGGTTTTGATAATAATTAAGTGCTATGTAAAGGATAGACCCAAAGGCCATAAGTTCAGCAAGTTGTATGACTATGAAAGCCAATTGGAGGAGCACCATAGGAGCTACCCCCTTCTCCCTAACAGGTTAAACGGTGTGTTAACAAGGGCAAATTTATGATGTTGCCTAATTACAAGTTTTCTGTAATGTTGGATCGCCACAGGGAATTTCTCGGTTCTAAGCCCTGTAAGCACTAGCGTGGCAAGGGGATCTTACCTGGCTTAACTTGAGCAGCAATTTCTGTAGATGGTTATATTTGAACTCCTCTTTCTCTAAAATAATCGAAGTTAATCGGTTATAAAAAAAAAAAATATTTAACCCTGAAATATGTCATTTTGGTTCAAAAATGCGCTTTTTTAAGCAGACCCTAGTGTCTGAAGAGATCCTAGTGTCCATGATGAATTTTATGACACAGTATGAGCTAACGCAAATCTGAATACAGACACAGTGTTACTATTACAAAATTAGTCTACGTGTATATGATATTGAGCAAAAGGGCATATAAGTCAGGATAAAAAGAAAGGAACAAGTGAATAAAGAAACTACTTGTAAAAATTGAGGAAAAAAAGTGAAAACCTACCCAGTGTGTCACTGATACTACTACAAACAACTCACTGCAGCACTAAGCCACCTGAGGCCAGCACAGTTGAGCATGCTCCTCCTTCAGCCAAAAAGAGCTCCACTCTTTCAATCTTCCCAAGAAGGTCCAATTTCTTTTTAATCCTTCCATATGGACTCCCCCTGTCCCATTCGGGGACGAGCTGTTTTTCGTTTGACCCCAAATAAATGGTCAAAAATGACAATAAATTGCCAAAAAATCTTTGACAATCTGTCATCATTCATCCGTAAGATGTGTCCTAGCCATCTCAACTTTTCTATCATTATAGCCCTTGAAAGCGGGAACCACATTTTTCGTTTAATATGTTGTTTGACATACAGTCAGTCAAACGGTACTTAGAACACGTAGGCGACTTGTTTTAACAAGTATCTAGACAATTCCTCTGACAAACATTTATTAAATCTTCCTTTGCCTTTCATAGCACCCACATTTCAGAACCCTACCCTATCACCATAATTACTCTAGCTTCCAATGTTCTAATATTAGTTTTCAACTTTATCTTCCTACAACTTTTATCTTCAACTTTATCTTCAACTTTTTTAAAACATAATATTTTCGGGTTGGGGGAGGGGGGTACGAAAAAACTTCAAAAAACGAATCAAAACTTAGTTTATATTCTTTTTTGTTATGTTTTTATGAGTCGGACAAATATTTCAGGGGAGGGATTCAACCCCCCCCTGGATACGGCCTTGTATCTACATAATCTAAGTCTTGGAGAGTTTTACCTTCCTGTTTGATTCCATGCTCTCCCACAGCATTCGCTGTCTTTAGGGCAAGCCCATCATAATATTCCATATAAACAAGGATAGGATACAACCGTACTGAACTCCTTATTCAACACCAAACTAGCTACTAGCCTTACTTACTACCTTAACTGTAGCGATATCTCATACATAGCTCTAATCATGTTGATATATTCACACAAGGACAGGATTTTCACTAAAGCTCTTCTATTGGCTTCTTCTCAGTTATTTATTTATGTGATAATTTGGTCAACGCATCCTCTGCCTTTCCTAAAACCATAAAGTTCCTTTCTTAAGACTTTATCTACAACATCTTCTATTCTAAAAAATATTGTCATGGTAAGTAAATTGCTTTGTACAGAAACCAGGCTACTGCCTCAATAATAACCTCACTCACTCTTATCATCTTTCTTATGAAGTGTTTTAATGAAAGTTTTCCTAGGATCCCCAGGCACTTCCCTTTTTTCGAGAATCATATTCATTATTCAATTATTTATCCCTAACTTTGCAACCATCATATTGGAATTTAGTTTTTGGAATTTTTAAAACTCATTGGCAAGACTATCAGCACCTGATGCCTCATAATTTTTACATCCTTTTAGCACCGTCTCTACCTCCTCTGCAAAATAAATCTTCATTTACTTCTGAATTGTCAAAAAATTCCCTTCTTTTCTTTATCATATCCTGCAACTTCACACAGTCTAACACATTCTCAAAATGTTCTGCACACATCTCTTTTTTTTACATTTTCTTATCACTAATTTAGGCTCCGTTTATGTTTTGAACTGGAACAGGTCGAGACTGACTCCTTCCTCTCAATTTGTTAATATGCCAAAACAATATTTTACTATTATGCAGTCTGGTTGCATCTTCCATATCCTTGGCAATTTGATCCATGACCTCCATTTCCCACCTCCTTAGTTAATACTTTCATACATTCTCAACATCCCTTACCATATTCTCGTATTATTTATCAGTCAAAAACCTCCTGTCCTCTTTTCTACCCCAGGTTTAAAGCGTTTTTGGTAATATTCCTAGTTGCATTTTTAACGCTCCTTCCCAAGACACCTTCTTCCACTTCATGAGGTTTTAGGTTTGGATAAGGATAGGTTTATATTAACAGACTATTCAGGTAGCTAGAAATAAAATTATCTCTATAGTCAGAATTGATTCCTGAATCCAAATTTAACATTCATTTGCATCGGAAATTAACTTTACCCCCACCCTCCTAATTTGCAAATTTATACCCTGAATTGGTATACATAGGGGTGGTATAAAGTTCATTTGCGACTTAAAAGCAAGTTAAATTTAGATTCAGGATGCAATTCTGACTATTGAGGTAAGTTTATTTCTTAGCTAACTGAATACTCTGTTAATATAAATCTTACCAAAATTTCTTTCAAAAGCAATTGGCAAGCTGTTTTCCAATTGCCAGTAACAAATCTATCTTTAAGTAGATAGTGATCAGAACTTGAATAATCCTTTTTAGCCTTGATCAAAGAAGGTTCAGCCTCATTTTAGAGGCCCAATAAGAATTTTCTTCAGTGATACTAATGATTTATTTTGTTTATTTTCAATAGCCAGTTATTTGAATTTTGACAAAACAATATTTTACTTTAATTTCCGGTTTTTGGTTTATTTTTGTCTGGTTTCAGTCTTGAAAACACAATCCTAGTTATTTAAGTAGACCAAAGCCAGGCCAATTTTTTTTTCTAAACTTAGGGAATGTATATACAGATCATTGAAACCTTATAAAGCAGGATTGAGCAAAGCTGTGTAGCTGAAAACAGTTTTCTTTTGCTCCATTTAAGCACAACATCTATTTTACAAGATTTTATAACACAAATATTTTTAAGGGTCATCAAAGGTCAGAACAGAACCCTCTAAAGGGAAAGGGAGTGGAGGTAGGTACTTCAAAACACCTTCCAATGACATACTTAAGTCTGTAGATCTATCCCTGAAATTTTCATTTTCCTAACCTAACCCTTTTCCAAAAAGCAAAAAGTAGCTAAACTACAATTTTACTGAAACACTATTTCGCAAGCTTTCACTTTTGTAATACTGAGATTTTTAAAGTTCATCAAAGGTCAGTACCCTCTGAAAAGAGAAGGAGTGGAGTTAGGTACTTCAAAATATCTTCTCATGACATACGTTGGTCTGTAGACTAAATCCATCCGTTCATTTCCCTGAGCTAACCACTTTCCAACATAGCTAATAATAGCCTGTCTAGATTTTTACCCTAAATTATGCACAGTAAGGTATTTTTACTGGTACTTGTATCTCAACGTATTTGATGGCTACTAGTATCTAAGTCAAGATACAGACATGGTCACTGCTTCTGGGAGCATGATGAGAAGATATCTAATGCGAAGGTAAATCCTTGGCTACACACAAGTTTTTAAATTCCGTTTTCGAATTGACATTATTAAACAGTTCATGGTAACAAACTGTAAGTAAGGAGCAACCCGGCTCAATAGTAAGCAAAACTATAAAAATGGAAAAGAAGAAAAATAAGAAAAAAAAAGATTTCATTAGCCACTGTTGCTGTCCCTAAAAATTAAATATTTGCATATAAAAATCCTGCCATGGACATTCGGAAATTCTTCTCAAAAGTGGGGATTCAATCTTCTGTCCCAGATGTTGCTGCTAAGAGTGAGAAAACTAACTTGGAGCAAAGTGAATTTGAGGAGAGAGACTCGGAAGCCGAAGAAAAAGAATGGGACCTTGAGCAAAGGCGGGAACAACAGGAAGAACTGATTGAACCCAACTGTGAATCTAGTTCTTGTGGTTCATTGCTCGGAGATATTGAGATGGATGAAAGTTCAGCTGAACCTTCACACACCAATGATAGCGATAAGCCTAGTTCTAAATGCAGAAAGAGCGTAAAAAAGCTTCGAAAATATAGTGATAAATGGTTGCTAAACCCGAAACTGAGAGAGTGGATTCAGCCTAGTTCAAAAGGCTACAAATCATATTGTAAGTATTGTGATAAAAGACTTGCAGGAAGTGTATCAAACTTGGAAAAGCATGCTTCTACCAAAATTCACCTGACAAGAATGCAATCACTAAAAATTCAAGTAAAAGTAGTAGACGGGGAAGCTGGTGAATTGGGGCTTATTGGAGAAGCAAAGGAGAAGGCTATAATCGCAAGACAGGCAATTAGACTTGAAATTGCAATGACTGCTTGGATAGTATCAAACAATAAGGAAATTTCAACCATGGATTCTTTGCCTGGTCTTATGAAAAAGTTTATACCAGACTCCTCTATTGTAAAACATATTGCATGTGGAAGAACAAAAACCACTTGCATTCTAAAAAACGTAATTGCTCCATATGCTATTGACCGACTTAGTCTTAAACTTCGTGCCTGCAATGTTTCATTAATTGTTGATGAAAGTACAGATAAAACAGGCAAAAAGTTTCTAGTTATGATAGCTCGTCATTATGAAATGAGTACTTCTGGAGTAAAAGAGGACTTTCTTGCTCTCCCAGTCGTTACTGATGCTTCTGCTGCTGGCTTGAAGAAACTCATTTATGAAGTATTCAGAGGTAGAAACATTCCTTTGAAAAGTCTTGTGGGATTTGCGTCAGATAATGCAAGTGTTATGCTTGGCAAGAATAATGGACTTGCTGCTCAAATCAAGAAAGACGTTCCATGGCTCTCAGTTTTTGGTTGCATATGTCATAGCTTTGCATTATGCTCTGCTGCAGCCTGTGAAAAGCTTCCTGCAGAAATTGTAAAGTTCAACAATGACATCTACACCTATGTCTCCAACAGTGCTAAGTGGCTAAGAGAGTTTAAGGAATTTCAAGAATTTTGCAATGTTGCAGAGCATGCTTTGCTTTACCCCTCTGCCACTAGATGGCTCGCTTTTGAGGCAGTAGCTGATTGCTTGTTGGACAGAGGGAGGCTTTGATTTTGTTTTTCACTGTTTCTGCACAGGAAGGAAGAGATCCGCAAGCCGCCAAATTGTAAGGAGCCTTGAAAGACCCCTCTGTAAAACTGTATTATTTCTTTTTGGCCTATGTTCTTCCAACAGTCAACAGGCTTAACTTGGAATTTCAAAGCACTGAACTTAAATTCCACCAACTACTCAAATGTGTTGGGGAAACATTAACAGAAATTGCGCGGAATTTTATCAATGATGAAGGATTCACTCTTGCTAAAGGATCACCGTTTGCAATTAACTTCACAAACCCTAGGAACTTTAAGAACTTGGAGAAAGAAATTTACTTTGGAGCCAAGTTCAAAATATTTGTTTTTGAAAGCATCGAAAAAGGGACATTAGATGACCGGCGACTCACTTCCATTAAAAAGAACTCTCTCACATTCTACATAGCTTTATGTAGTGAAATTAAAACTCGTATTGACAGTGAAGATCCACTTTTAAGAATGTTAGACTGGTTATCTCCCAAAACAGCAATGTCAGGCCAAGCTCCCTCCATCATAGCTTTATTCCGGCATTTCCGACCTTGTTTTGAAGCGAGTATCAACGTAGAATTGTTGAACAGGGAATGGAGACGTCTTCCCCTTTTAAAAGATGAGCTTGATGCCGCTAAAGGTTCAGTCCAGAAATTTTGGAATTGTCTTTCATCCATCGAAGATGGAACTGGAGATCCAGCTTTCACTGCCTTGCCAAAGTTTATGCGGGTAATGATGAGCTTGCCACACAGTAGTGCCTCTGCAGAGCGGCAATTTTCAACCCTAAAAAATGGTCAAAACCCCGTTTAGGAATCGACTTCTCCCTGACACGATCTCTGACATCATGCACGTCAAGAGGGAGGTGCCGGATGCTGAACAATGGAATGTCCCCGACAAGCTCATTACCCGTGCAAAGAAATGGAAGAAGTCTGATTCAAGTACTTCATTTGGTAACTATTCAGGTTGTGATTAGATTAGATGATTGGATGATATAGCTGTCTTATTAGACAGATCTTATGAAACAGATTAGATGATATAGCTGTCTTGTTGTTTTTCCACTAGTTTTTGCCAAATAAATTATTTGAAAGAGTTAGTGTCTGAACCACTATTAGTTGTGTTTATCATAGGGTCATCTATAGCTACAATCTATGCTCGTGGCATTCTCTTCAGCATTTTTGGAGAAAAGAAAAGTTTCAAGTACCTGAATGCACTGTAATAATCCAGATGTCCATTTTACGAAAAAAAACTGGATGAAAAACTCTCAATGTTGACGAGTATTGCTGTCCCTTTTTTCCGCTTTCTCAAAAGAAAAAAGCTGAAGGTTTTTCCTCTTTTTTTTGTTCCTTTTTCACGCTATGAACAAAGACTGCTCAGAAAAAAAGAAAAGAAAGTACTCTGTGGGACGATTTCCCATTTTATACAGTAAGCAACATTTGTTTTTTAGCGGGTTTTTAGGAGGGCTGGAAAGTTGACGGGAGTGGAAGTGCTGCGCAAAGCCGAGAATCAGCACCGACTAAGTAAAATCAATATTTCTTTTTTATAGTTGATAGATGGCATTAGATCCGACATTTCATGTTGGAGAATTTAAAGAAGCGGGAAACCACGCAGGGGTGATCCCAAGCGGATTTGTCAATATTTTCAATTTGAAAAGTTTGATGATATGAGTGCGAGCGACGCGAAGCGTCGCGAGTGGCTAATTTTTTTAAAATGACACTTTTTATACAAAATTGACGCTATTCTGCCACCCAAAGTGGCACCAAAAAAACCTGCTCAATAAGACCCCTAACTCAATAATATGAAATATGATTTCGTAGATATTGACTGACCGGTCAATATCTACGAAATCATATGAGTTAGGACAAAAGTGAATACACCATTCGATGCCTTTTTTTTATGCTGATTACGAATATAATAAGCATTTCTATCGGAAATGAATTTCAGCCCCCCCCCCCTCTATATTAAACCTAACCCAACCCTTAATTGGCCTTTTTAGGGGGGGGGGGCTGAAACTCATTTCCGATAGAAATGCTTATTATATTCGTAATCAGCATAAAAAAAGGCATCGAATGGTGTATTCACTTTTGTCCTAACTCAATAATATGATTTCGTAGATATTGACCGGTCAGTCAATATCTACGAAATCATATTTCATATTATTGAGTTAGGGTCTCCTAGAAGGGTAATGATTCTACCTGGTTGATAACAAATTAGGCTATATGAAAACTTGGTGTGGAGATATAGCCTAGTGAAGTGTTGCTGGAACAAAGGCAGTCACGGACCCTGTTTGAATGAGTCACCCTTAGGTTTATGTGAAATTCTCAGTAAGATTCTGGAAAACTTTTATAAAACTAGGCCTAATAAAAACAGCCTAGACTAGGCTATAGTGGAGGGGTTACATTTGGTAAAACCCCCCAGTGTTTGGCAAATGCATAATCTTTGACAAGTAGGCTATCCTGATCAAAATACACTCATCCTAAACATTTATAACAGGCCCCCAATCTTGGGCACAATGTATAGGCCTAGCCTAGGTTTAGGCAGTTGGTATTGGTGGTAAATTTGCATGTGGCACAATAATTTTGCTAGGATGAAAGTAAATACATCATTTGATGCCTTTTTTATGCTTTTTCATAATCCAATAATTGCTTCTGTTGCAAATTGCATCTTGAGCCCTTAAAGGGGCTCTGAAGGTATTTTATATGAATTATGAAAGAGCATAAAAAGTATCAAATGATGTTTTTACTTTCATTCTAGTAGATTATATGGTCCACTGCAAAGTTACCATGAAATTTACCCATCTCCACCCCCCTAATGTGCAAATATATATCCTGAATTGTTGACAGCAAAGTTCCAAATTGCAAAATTCAGTGCTACTTTTGTTGACAGCATTTGATAACTTGAAACATTAGAAAAACAGTTTATATTTGTGTTGCCCAATAAATGAGGTTTGGTTGTTATAAATAAGTGTTTTTGGAATATATTGCTCTTGAACAACTTATTCATAAACTAGTGATATGTTTTTAACAACTTTTCAGTAACTTAACTACTGTTGATAACTTCTTTGTTGTGGTTACAAAAATGAAATACCTTTGGGGCCCTTTTAAGGGCTCAAGATGCAATTTTCAACAGAAGTAATTATTGAATTATGAAAGAGCATAAAAAAGGCATAAAGTGATGTTTTCACTTTCATCCTAGCTAAATTATTGTGCCACCTGCAAATTTACCATATTGGCTAATGACTAAGATTAGGCTGGCTGGGATTTGCTGGCAACATTGTTGAAATTTTTTTGTTAAGACAAAATGCATATCATAGAAGAATAATCTAATTGTTATGGTGTTTTCTATTAGCTTTTTGATCCTTTGCCTGTATTTAGGATCCTTAGGGATGGAGTGCATTTGTAAGCAAATTGTTTATTTTAGGCAATTTAGAAAAAAGCATAAAAAAACAAAACTGATCAATGCTTTTACCTTGTCCCTAGGTCAGTTATGGAATCTTGTTGGCTATCCAATATATTCAGGCTATAAAAGTTTGTTTCTCAACATTTAAATCTTGACAAAAGTTATCCCTTGCCTTACAAACTAGACTATGAAAATACAATTACTCTGCACATTAATTTTGTCAAAAATCAAATAGTCTGCTTAATATTGAGATACTGTGTTCCAACATTAAGATCCAGTATTCCAATAGCCCTACCAGTTAACTCCTTATTTTATGCTGTTTTCAAATATCTTCATCAGTTATTTACAATGCATCACACCTGCATCTTTTCTTGTATCAGGTGTAGCCCTAGTAATGTTTAAAAATGTTTTATTACTGCATTCCTGGTCTATTGAAAGAAACATTGTAAAACTTTGAAAACTTTAGAATATCCTAGAATACTTTCTAATATTGGTATACCAATAAACCTTACCCATTGCCTACCCTTCCTTGTCAAAATATGTACCCTGAATTTTGAGTTGTTCATGACTTCATGAATTGCTGTCTTATATGTTGTAATGTTTAGTGTAACAAGGTTTGTAAAGCTTACTGTATTTAGTATTAATATATAAATTCTACAGAAGATTCATCATATGGAAATTTCATTGCATATATACAGTTCAGGTTATATATTTAATTATTATGGGGGGGGGGGTAAGTTTGATGGTAGACCTTAAGGAATGATAATAGTAAGTATTTTAGAATTTTGAAAGATAAGTAAACTTTTATCAATACATTCATCAATCAAACATTTAACTACCCATTGTAGGCTATATAGCCTAAAATTGTTGAATATTACTGGATAAATGCTACTTAGAAAATTTATATGGCCTTTGAGGGTAAACTTGAAAGTCAGACTGAAGTCTGATTTTACTCAAAATTAAGACACTAGTCAACAATTACTCTCATTTAATACAAGTGTTATAGAACAATATTTTATCCTTTTTTCATCAATCTAGAATCATCTTGAAAAGAAGATGTCAAGCTTTTGCTGCCAATAAAACAATGCAACATAATTTAAAAATCCAAATATATTTTCATTAAGTCAGATGCATATACAAGGTAATAATTATCAACCCTTTCATGCCTGTGGTCACCATGCGGATACCCCTCACCCCCTATTTTTTTCTCTCGACTTGACAAAGTTACAACCATGATTTATTTTCCACTAGATAGCGCTTGCTTGGCTCTATCGCGTTTGAATTTATTATCCCTCAAGGCTTTACCCGAGCGGTCGAGCAAGTATCCAAGTTTAGACAAAACATAAAATGTCTAAAAAGAGGAAAGGTGCAGATTTTGACCTCGATGACCTGGACATTTCTGGTAAGTTCAGAGCCTGATTATGATATTATTTTGTAGCTAAGAATGCAATCTTTCGAATGAGATATCACTAGTCTAATTCTGAGCTGTAGTTTAGCCCCAAACAAGGTTGCTAACGATCGGTTACCAAATGGTCACGGCAGGCATTCATTGCCAAACCACACCTAGGAAGATTTGTACAGCAAACAAGGCAACAAGTCCTTTTTATGATCGGGAATAGGCAGATTTTCTTTCTGTTCCTCCTTTTTACTGGTAACAAGGGTAAAAGAGCTATTTTTTGTGATGCCTCAAGCAAGTGTAGAGGCCAATGGCCTATTTTATTGCATTATATTATTATTATTAAGTGATGCGCTTACCTTGAATTTCATTTCAGCTGGCCAAAGCACGAGCTCTGACTCCATGAGAGGTCATGGTCCTAAGCCCTTGGAAGAGAGACTGATCAAGGAAAGAAGTAGAAGAGCTACCAAGAAAATGACTGCAGAAGAAGCAGCAAGGCTTTTATTCATACCTGATTGTGATTCAGATCTCGATATCTCGTCCGACAACGACGACCCAAACTGGGCACCAGACAATCCAGATCAGGAATTTCAACCTCTATGTTCTCTCAACTGTTATGGCAATGAAGACAGAAGTGATGAAGAGGATATTGACCACACAGACGACATCCCTTTATCAATGCTTGGCAGGTTCGAGTTAGACAATGGCAATGACACGGATCAATTTGATTTGCCTCTCCCGGGCTTGAATGACACAGCAGTGTCAAACAGTTCTTCAAGCACATCATCAGCACCAGTGGCAACTTCTTCTGCAATGCAGTCAGCAACAGTTATTGCACCTGGTGAACCCTTTGTCCTTACAATAGCTAAGAAAAATGCTCTTTCCCAAGCAGTGGCCGGTCTAGTAACTCCAACTGATGCTCCTCAGGTCACGGCAAAACCAGTAGCAAAAAAGAAGGTAGCAAAGGAGGCAAAGAAATACAAGTGGATAAAAACGGAGCCCAAACCTCGAGATATTACCTGGAAGGGTTCTATGTCACACTATGACGAGGTACAAACACCCCTTGATCTCTTCCGAATGTTTATCACCGAAGACATTCTTTCAAACATTGTGGACCAAACAAACCTGAATGCCATGAGAAAGAAGAATCTTGTTCTGAAACTTTCTCTTGAAGAGCTGCACAGATTTCTTGGAGTTCAAATGCTTATGAGCATTCTCAAACTTCCAGCTATGAGAATGTACTGGGAGAATGGAATACGATATTCCCTGGTGGCTGATACCATGAGCAGAGATAGGTTCATGAGCTTGAGATCTTTCTTCCACATTTGCGATGACACCTTAATGATACCGATAGGGGAGGCTGGTCATGATAAACTGTTCAAGATCAGAAGACTATACAACGCATTCAGGGAGAATCTGAAAAAAATAGACCCTGAAGAGATCCAAAGTATTGACGAACAGATGATCCCGTTCAAAGGAAGAATTGGATTTCGACAGTACTTGAAGGACAAG
>JAQQPU010025599.1:0-10196 GCA_029168905.1 Artemia sp. Kazakhstan ARC1039 | reverse complement strand
CGTAGAAACTTCAAAAAAGGCTCATTCGATTGGAAATTGAAATGGCTAGTGCCCTTTTTATTAGTCGAAAGTGATTGGAAACCAACTAAATCCCCTTCCACGCCCACCATTTCCCCAAACATATCCAATCAAAAGTTTTTGATATCCATTTTGTTCCACGAAGTTTAAAGTTCAGGAAATTATACCTTTGAGCAGGACACTCCCCCCACAGCCTTCAGGGCAAGAGTTATAAGTTATACCCTGGGGGCATATAAGGTTTGTATTGAAATGTTTGTCGTAGAAACCTGAAAAAAGGCTCATTCGATTGGAAATTCAAAGGACTAGTGCCCTTTTTAATAGTCGAAAGTGATTTGGGGGCAACTAACCCACCTCTCACGCCCACCTTTTCCCCAAACACATCCAATCAAAATTTTTAGATAGCCATTTTATTCAACGCAGTTAAAAGTTTTGGAAATTAGGTCTTTAAGGATGACAACCCATCCCCCCCCCACAACCCTCAGGGCAAGGGTTTTAAGTTTTGCCCTAGGAGCATGTAAGGTTTTTATTGAAAGCGATGTTGTAAAAACATCCAAAAGGGCTCATTCAATTGAAAATTGAAAGAGCTAGTGCCCTTTTAATAGTCGAAAGTGATTGAAGGGCAACTAACCTCCCTCTCACGCCCACCATTTCCCCAAACATATCCAATCAAAATTTTGAGATATCCATTTTGTTCAGCGTAGTCGAAAGTTCTGAAAATTAGGTCTTTTATGATGATAACCTCATCTGAGCTTTCAGTGCAAGGGTTGTAAGTTACGCCCTGGGGCATATAAGGTTTACATAGAAATTTGTTGTAGAAATTTCAAAAGGGGCTCATTTGATTGGAAATTGAAATTTCCGTTTTTAATAGTCACAAGTGAGTGGAGAGTAATTAACCCCCTCTCGCGCCCTCCATTTCCCAAAACACATTCAATCAAAGTTTAGAGATAGCCATTTTGTTCAACGTAGTTGAAATATCTGGAAATTTTGTATTTAAGGATGACAAACCCCCCAGAGTCCCCAATGCAAAGGTTGTAAGTTATGCCCTGGGGGCATATAAGGTCTTTAATGATAGAGTTGTCGTAAAAACTTCAAAAGGGGCTCATTCAATTGGAAATTGAGAGGGCTAGTGCCCTTTTAATAGTTGAAAGTGATTGGACGGTAACTAACCCCTCTCTCACGCCCATCATTCCCCCAAACACATCCAATCATAATTTTCAGATGGACATTTTGGTCAACGTAGTAGAAAGTTCTAGAAATTAGGTCTTTGAGGAATACAAATGAATGTGCATTGTCAGTTTAATATACATATACTGATATTTAGCAATCAAAATCTTAATATTATTTGATTTATTAAGGTTTTAACAGTAAAACCATTTATATTTTTTTCAGTAAAGTGCAATTTTTTTCTGGCCTTGGGAGGGCAGAGGGGTTTTGAGCCCAACGTATGTCAATTTCTGCTCGTTTTGAGTTTTACTCGGTTATTTAATGTAATTTCTTTTCGTTTTGGGTTTCATTTATTTATCGATGCTGATTTATGGTAGTTTCACGCTTGGTAGATTATTTGATTTTATTTTTGCTCATTTTTGTTTAATGGAGTTCTTTACTTTTCTTTGAAAAACTTATTTTGTGGAAAAATTGTTTTAATTATTATAATAAAAACTCCGAGGTTGACACAAACCCATTTTTTTTCACTTTGATATTGTTGCTTTGATACCAGTTTTAATACTTTGATTAACATTTGATTTTTTTTAAGTTTGATTTTGAAATAAGGAATTTTTAAAAACTTGAAACTTCTTGCAATCAAAAATGAACAAAAATTAATTAACAAAAAAAAAATCCGAAAAATAAGTTTTTCTAAGAAAAGTAAAGGTCATTTTAAACTTAAGCTCAGCAGATACAGATACCTAATAAAATTCAAACTCAAAACGACCAGAAATTACTATTAAAGAATAAATGAAACCCAAAACAAACAGAAATTAAATAAACAATCATATCAAAAACATACAACAAGTAATAATATAAATGAATAAATAGATCTTAAAGCGAGTAATGCTTAGATTGAACATGAAAATCAAGCTTAAAACAAAAATAAATTTTGCTATTGAAGCATGAATGAATCTTAAAACGAAAAGAAATTAAATAAACAATCAATGCTAACAAACATACAATAAATATTAATGTAAATAAATAAATAAATCTTAAAACGAGTGAAACTTAATTTGCATATTTAAATCAAGCTTGAAACAAACAAATATCACTACAAACAAGAGTTTGGGTATCGCCTCCTTCTCTCACTGTAAAATTCTAAAACCTACTGCGTCATTGGCGCTTTACTGGAAACTATATGCGTCTTGAACAATCTTGGAAAGTATAAACAACATCAAATTGAATGTGTGATGTATAATGACATTAACGGTTGAAAGATCCATCAGTTCAAAAACTTATTTCACTGTAATTTTATTTTTATTTGCAATGCTGTAGGAACTGGAAAAGAAAATATTTATATTATAATTTGTTTTCAGTTAAGCGCCAATGACGCATTAGGCTTTTGGTTTTTATTTGCAGTTAAGGAAGGGGGCAGTATCCAAACTCTTGTTTATAGCGAAACTATATTCGTCTTGAACAACTTTAGAAAGAACTAATAAATTGAACTGAATATTTGATGTATAATGATAAGCTCATCAATTCAAAATGTTACTATAATTTTAATGTTTATTTTCAATATTAACCACAAAAGAAAATATTTTTAATAAAATTGGTTTTCAGGTAAGCTCCAACATATATTCAAAATTGATTAGTTCGATATTCAATATAAATATATCAAATATTGAATTGCCAAATATATGAAAATGAATCCTAGAATTTTTATTCAAGAGGGGGGAGCCATTATATAATCAAAAATTAGGATAAAATAGAAACTTATGACCAACTTGAATGAGGAAAATAGTGAAAAAAAAAGAACAACTACAACAAAAACTATAATGAGATTAATCGATCAAAGACCTATTCAGCTAAAGAGAAATAATATACTAAAACAAAACACCACCAGCCTCTCGGCCAAGAAAAAGTGAAAGGAAGTTAAAATGACTCAAGGGGTAGAAAAACCAGAAACTATGGAGCAAAAAAAATTACCTAAGAGGGGTCTAAAAAACAGCAGCTGGTCGAAATAGCTGCAGCTATGGGGCTAAGAAAAAGAGAAAAAAGCAAAATTAAACAAGGGGTCAAAATATCAGTAGTTATGTAGCCAAGAAAAAAAAAGAAAAATATATCAAATATATATATAAATACATCAAAATGACGGATTGTCAAAGATCGTCTTTTTTGCCAAACCATTTAGGGCCACAAACAAACCAGCTTGTCCCCGAAATGGTGGGAGGAGGTCGCAAAGAAGGGTTTAAGAGAAATTGGAACTTCTTGGAAGGGTACAAAGAGGGAAGCTTTGAATACATATGAGTGGAGGAGGAGCAAGCGTAGCTGTTCTGGTCTCAGGTGACTTAGTGCTGCAGAGAGTTATAATTAGTAATAGTTGTAGCAGTAGTAAAAAATTGTCGATATTTCGAATTAACAGAATGTTTAGGAGGAGTTAAACTTGACGTCATCTCCTTTCCTTGCCCGTTTGCTTATGCTAGTGAAGATGAAAATAAATTGTGAATCATAAGAGCTTTAGCTTAGCAGTAAGAAGGTATTCCGATAAAAAGTATTTTCAAAGATTTGAAAGATAGTCAAAAATGCTAAGAAATAAAACGAACACTGACCAATCGACGGCTTATAATTTATCAGTTTTCGGCGGCACGCCACTGAAAACTTTTTTTCCGCAATCGGGGCACATTGACTGTAATGCCCGTGCCACATCATAGTCGCATCTATCGATAAAGGAAGCCAAATATCATGAATGACATGCCAATTTTCTTTATTTTAGCGTCACACTTGTGTTTAAAAAGCAAAAAATCAACTTTGCAAGAAATTAGTTTACAGAGTTTGCACCAACGGCAATTTGTGTCCAACTGTTCTCTACTAATACTGATTCCTTTTAAATTTTGTCAGATACCTCTCCTAGATAGAAAACCGCTGTTCTAAGTTTCCATCTTTCCTAATTCTAAAAAGTGTGCCTTAAGCGTTGACTCTGATTGGTCAGTCAAGAAATTTATGCTTGAAAGTTGAACAATGTTCAACTCAAGAAATTACGAACGGCGAACGTAATTGGCGCTGTAGTCGCACGTAATTTTGATTTTTATCGACAAGTGTGACTATAATGTGGCACAGGCATAATTCTTCCCACCTCCACCAAATTAAAATTCGGCAAGACTTCTGAGACCGCTCTGGAGGCAAATTTTGCTCTCTTAGCACGTTCTGCAACACGAGTAGAACAATTTTCTGGCGGTAACCAGGATACAGTGAAGACTTGAGACTCCTTGTCGATGCCTTAAGTGACATTGGAGGCTATAAGAGGATCGAAGGTAAGGTCCTTGTTTAGTACAATAAATGGATTGACTATTATGCTAAAAAATAAGCTACCGATCAGAAATAGCAACAAAACAGATAAAGTGAGTTGTTGGTATAGAATATATAAAAAGGAAATCATATACGATTTTCCTCAAATATAAACTGAAATCTCCCGACATGATCCACTATTTGTATTTTGGCTTATCAGAACTAGCTTTAAGCGGCGTTCACAAGCGTGTCTAGCTAGAATCCCATGTCTAGACACGTGTCTAGTCAGAATTTAATGTCTAGGCAACGACCGTTCACAAGTAAAATTAGGCGCTTAGCTAGACACGCTAGACAAGGCGCTTGGCTAGACATTGAGTTCTAGACTCTAGAACTCAATGCCTAGGATTTTCGATTACAGCCAATCAGAATGTGTCAAGTTCTACTAATTTCATCATTTTTGTTTACATTTTTAAACTGAAATTTAATTTTTGTTTTCTCATTAGTTGTTTTTTTCATTTTAGGCAAATATGAACCACCAGGCATAAAGCACACTAAGGCAATTGCTCCGCTTATCTAAATTTCAAATTCAAATTCATTTATTAACAAAATAAAGTTGTCTGATAAAACTTCGTCAGGATAAACAAACTGAAGGATAAAAACACTTGAGATTGAGAATAAAATTATCTGATAAAACTTCGTCAGGATAAAATAAACTAAACAATAAAAACACTAGAGATCACTGTAATATTTCACAAAGCTTTTACTGTAGCGCATGGTGTTACAGTGGACTGGGGTTTGTTTAGGAACCTTCTGAGTCACTTCCCTGGGGGGCGAGATCTTATAGGGACAAAAGGTGGGGGAAGGAATGATCGGTAGATGGGATGTTGAAGGAAGGAGGAGCCAAATCTTTGGTATAATTTTTCTCGGCGGGAAGCAAGGGATTCAAGTTTAAATTCCTTGAGGTAAAAGGAGTAAGGTAGAGGGGAACCGCCATAAATGATTTGCAGTGATCTCTTCTGAACTCGTTCTATTTTGTCAATTTTATCCTGGGTAAGGGCAAAGTGCCAAACCGGACAAGCATATTCAACTAAGGGGCGGATGAAAGTGTGAAATATTAGTTTCAGCTTGTCCTTAGGAACTCGAAATTTTTTCAGTGTTTTTAGCATTTGGATTGCGCCGTTAGCTTTTTTACAATTGTCTTTGTATTCTCCCGCCATGAGAGGTCAGAAGAAATCACCACACCAAGTAAAGTTATTTTCTGGCTTATTAGCTCGGATGTGATAGGAGGTTCGAAAGACGGTTGAGTATTCTGAAGAAAAGAAAATGTCGTGACCGAGCATTTGTCTTTATTCACGACCATGTTTAGTTCAGCCGCCTCTGAGGTAACTTGGTCGACGAAACCAGCAGCATTGCTCTTCGAATCCTTAGATACGATTTACGTTAAGGACAAGTCGTCAACGTATTTCCATCTGTCCTTCAGCTCAGCAGCAATTTAATTTATCATGAGGAGGAAGCCCAGCGGCCCGATCACAGTTCCTTGTGAAATTCCACAGAAAACTGGCAGAGAAGTGGAAAATTGGTCTTTATACTTCACAGTCTGCTCTCTATTTATTAAGAAGCTCTTGATGATTTTAATAATAAAGCTGGGTATATTTTTTTCTGCCATTTTTTCTAAAAGGATTTTGTGATCAACAAGGTCAAATGCTTTTCTGAAATCAATTGCAATTAAACTTATCCATTTTCCAGGTTCATCCAGGTGTTTTAAAATAAAATCAATTAAATTAACGAGGTAATGAACTGTCGAACACTTAGGGATGTTACCAAATTGCTTTCGATCAGTTACTTTCAAAAGATATTTTTTCAGCCATGCGGCAACAAAGCTTTCGTATATTCTGCTAAAAACTGACGTAACTGTGATCGGCCGGACACCAGAGAAATCATTAGCTGCTCCTTTCTTTGGAATGCGAGTAATAAACCCTTTCTTCCATTTCTTTGGAAAATATCCTGTTTTTGTTATATTATTGAAAATTATCTGAAGGGGAAATGATAATTCTTTAGCAAATGCTTTAATGAGAGCAACTGGAATGTCAAAAGGGGCAACAGAAGTTCTTTTTAACGAAGAGAGTTTACGGATTATAATTGCCGATGAAATATCAGCAATTAAATTATCATCTGAAGGAGTAGTTAAACTTACTGGAGGATCCTCGGGGGGAAGAGGGAGGTAAGACTGCACAATTGAAGCAAAATGAGCATTTAAATCATTCGCAGTTTTCTCTAGAGGCTCCTTCATGAAGTCAACTGGTTGAGAACTTTCGCCAGTCAGACTTTTTACTTTACTGAAAAACTGTGATGGCATGGACTCCAAAAGATGGTCAACGTCATTTTCATAGTAATTTGCCTTTTTGATTTTCCATTTTATTTGGTTTGCCAACTGTTTTGCTTGGTTCACTTGACCTTTTCGCATTAGGTGCAATTTATGTTCTATCAGTTGCTTTATTTTTGAATTTACGTATGGTTTATCACTAGAACAGAATTTAGTCTTACGTTCGGGAAAGCACTCGAGAAATTTTGAATTTACCTTATTATGGAATTATATAATATAGAATCTCATCCATTATCTTGTGACAGTAAAACTAGGGATTACAATTTTGAAAGTTTTGCCTGAATAAGCTCTCTTGATTGGCTAGAAATGACAATTGGAAACAATTTGTAGTTTTAGCTAGGCACCGAATTTTACTTGTGAACGGTCGTAGCCTAGACATTGAATTCTGGCAAGACATGGGATTCCAGCTAGACACGCTTGTGAACGCCGCTTTAGATGACGAGCATTTAATGACAATGCAAGCCATTGTAATATATACAATAATACTAAAGTATACCTGTAGTTAACGTCATTAAATACATATACTGATAGAAATAAATGATTTTATTGCCATAGTTGTTGATATTTAAGTATTTCTTTAAATAATATTTTCATTTTGTTTTCCATAAGGAATATGTATATATTTATACTTATTTATCTTGTAAATCATTTTTGAGTTAATTCTAGAAAGTTCTTAATTTCTGAATTCCCTGATCGCCTCTGATTAAAATACTTATATTTCACCAACCAAGGGAAATACTAGAACTATATCGATAAGGAACGTGAAATGGCCAAGTGGGGAGAAGGAGACCCTAGGTGGATTGTAGAAGAGAGACCTGATGCTACAAATGTGAACAATTGGCATTGGTAAGGATCTTTGGTAAATTTATCCTGTAACCCAGAAATCAAACAAGAAGAACATGAAGTAGGCTAATGGGTAAATATTTACCAAATCATATTATTGAGTTACAACTAAAGTGAATAGGCCTATAGGCTACCACTCAATGCTGGATGAATTTTAGCCCCCCCTATATATGTCAATTCAGGATATATATTTGCACATATGGGAGTGGGGGTTAGGTTAGGGGGGGCTGAAATTCATTTACAATAGAAATGATGGTAAAATTCTACTTTAGTTACTTTTGGCTATTTTGGAAAGGGGTTAGGTTAGGAAAATGAAACTTTCATGGATGGATCTACAGGCTAAAGTGTGTCTTAGGAAGGTATTTAACCTCCTCTCCTCCCTCTAGAGGGCCCTGACCTTTAAAAATCCATGTGTAATAAAAGTGAAACCTTGCAAAACAGATCTTCTGCTTACATGAAGTACAACTAAATTGGTTTCAGCCTCACAACTTTGCTCAATCCCAATTTATAAGGTTTTAAAGATGTGCAAATACAATTCTTAAATTTTAAAACAAATTTTTGATATGACTTAAAATTCTGCTCAAATAACAGGAATTGCATTTTCAGAACTAGGCTAAAGCCAGAGAAAAATAAACTGATGACTGAAAAATTACAGCAAAATGTTGTTTTGTCAAAATTTCAATAGGTATAGACCTGTCAAGTAGGCAAATTTCAGGACCCTCTTGACAGAAAAGGAGTAGGCTAGAGGTAGGTACTTTAAAATACCTTCCCGGGACATACTTTAGCCTGTAGACCCATCCCTGAAAGTTTCATTTTTCTAACCTAGCCTTCTTTCAAGATAACCAAAAGTAGCTAAAGTAGAATTTTACCAAAATGATTATTGTATTTGTAATCAGCATAAAAAAAGGCATCAAACAGTGTATTCACTTTTGGCTATTCCTAACTCAATAATATGATTTGGTAAAAATTTACCAAAAAGGCATCAAGTGGTGTATATTCACCTTAGTTGTAACTGAATAATATGATTTGGTAAATATTTACCAGCTAATGTAGTTATTACTGGCCAGCTACCTTATCATTAGAAAAGCACTGCCTTATTAGCCATAGGCTAGTGTTTTTACAGCCTAGTGTATAATATTTTAGGCTAAATTTCTCAGCTCACAGGTCATTGAAATGGCTAGGAAATAGACATGGCCTTAGAACCAGAATTCTGTACTGAATCAAAATTTAGCATCCTTTTCTATTACAAATTTACTTCCCCCACCCCTGTAATTGTCAAATATAGGTAAATTTTTACCAAATCATATTATTGACTTACAAATAAAGTGAATATACCACTTGATGCCTTTTTTTATGCTCTTTCCAAATATAATAATCCTTTTTGTCAGAAATGAATTTTACCCCACCCTTATATATACCAATTCAGGGTATATATTTGTACATTAGGGGGGTGGGGGTTAAGTTTAAACTTACCTCCCATTTACATCAGAAATAAAATTTGCCCCTACCCCAAAAAGTTTCATTTCTGACAAAAAGGATTATTATATTTGGAAAGAGCATAAAAAAAGGCATCAAGTGGTACATTCACTTTATTTGTAAGTCAATAATATGATTTGGTAAAAATTTACCCAAATATATAGGTTACCCTCAATTTTATAGCCTATAGATAGATGATTTTGTTACCCATTTGAAAAACAGAACAAAACCACAAATGGAGTAAGCCCTAGGCTAGCTTAATTAAACAGGAATGAACAAAAACTTAAGCAGGTAAAAGACCTCTTTTTGGGAAAGACCACTTTTCTTTTGCATTCTGGAAAAATAGCAATGAGTTGTTGGACTGTCCTTGTTTACTACAGCATGATGCAATGAGAGGGCAGTAACAAGAACCCTGCCTTCTTTGTCAAATTTTCACCAATAGCCTAATTTGTCGGCATAAATAAAAATGTGGTCTCTATTTTGAATAGCAATTGAAAAGAAAAATTATATTTAATATTTGTGATTTATAGAATAAATATCAAGCAATGAAAGTTACATTTCTAGAATCAGAAGACAATCAGATTTCTGTCAATATGTGAATAAAACTGAAACACTAAAAGGACATGTACATCAAAATAGGACAATTGGTATTTCCAAAAAGAGGTCCCTGTAGATAAGTCAATGAACTAATAATTTCAAGTGTTTTATCTTAAATAATATTAATAATAGGCTAACCATATAGATGCATAGCTTACATTATTTATATACAATTCTTCTCAATTCCTCTTTGGTAACAAGATGTGAGGGTTTTAGTTTTACATAATTTGGCTCAATTGGATACTGGTTTTTTATCCTACTAGCCTATAGCCTATACATACACACATATACTTAAGGACAAATCAAAATGATATGCCTACTGGTCTCAATTGACTAAGAATTCTGGCTGATGCTTAATGAGAGCTTCAATAGGTCAATAATGCTGAACCTACATGAGACTTTTAGATAGTTGTCCTCAGAGTGATTGTCTTGTAATGGAGGGAGCTGT
>JAQQPU010025598.1:0-11948 GCA_029168905.1 Artemia sp. Kazakhstan ARC1039 | reverse complement strand
TCTGTTTGTTTTAAGTTTTAACGTCGTTCCTTACTTTCAGTTAAAAAAAACTTGTTTTTTTTTTTGTTTAATCTCCTCTAGATTGGAGGTGGTTAGAAATTATAGCTTATATAAAAAAAAAAAAGTTTTCAATTGAAACTAAGGACCAACATTAAAACTTAAAACGAACAGAAATTGTGCCGTATAAATAAAAGAGGTCATAGCAGCGTTGTTTCTAAGTTAAATTTTAATCAACAACGAGCATACATTAATTCAGAAAAACAAAGTTTTTTCGAGGGAAGTAAAGAGTGAAACTTAAAACAAACAAAAATTAGTACTTCATAGCCTATCTATCATATATCAAAAAAACTGATGCCAATAAATCAACTGGTGATATTTCCCTGTGTTTATAACATTACAGAAAACTAGCGCTTTACTGAAAACACAAAACAATATAGTTTTTTGGTACGGTAAAAGTAAACCTTTTAAGGACACTTTTAACAGTATAAAAGTAAAGCATTTTTAGATTGTTGCTTTATTTATTTTTATTCGTTTAATTTGGCATCACTTTTGCTTAATGAGCTCAGTTCAATGATTGACTGTCCTTTTGGATCTGAAAAGGACATTTCATGATTATTTTGTAGACAAATTCGAAGTGTCACTACAGACTCGCTTTAGAATTCGTATCACAACTTAAAATTCTCCGTTTTATAGAGGGAAATAACTGGATTTCCAGAGTTCATATTACGGTTGATATGTTCTTCATTTCGAGTAATACTAGGTTATCCATTATTTTATATGCTGTGTAATGACTTTAAAGTTATTATTTTTTTGCCTTGGTTATTAAGATAATTTTAATTGTATACTGAAAGTTACTGATATCACAGCTCCAGTAGGACTATGAAAAGAGTTATAGATTAGTTTGCTGCTGTGAGGCTACTTATTTACTTTTGACTCCTAAATCAATATTCTTGTTTTTTATACTTGGCCTTTGTGTTTTCAGTAGCCTAAAGTGCTTGTCTCCTGTAATGTTACAAACATAGGGAAATATCACCAGTTGATTTATTTACATTAATTTTTTTATATATGTTAGATGGGCCGTGAAGTAAGAATTTTTGGTCGTTTTAAGTTTCAACTTCGCTCTTCACTTCCCTCAGAAAACTTTTTTTTTTAATTAATTAGCCAACAAGGGTGATTTATTTAGCGGTTACTGCTTGCTTAATCGAGTTACACTGCCACTTCCGCAATTTCCAAATGAACTGGTTTGGCCTTTTATAGGACCTCACTTGCTCTCTAAAGAGTTCCGCAAACAAATCCGAAACTTGAACTCATGTTTCGCTTTAGCTTCATTCAACGAAAGCGATGATCGAACCACCAATAATCGTAACCAGTTTCAAAGTGGCTGGACAAATTTGTGACAAAATCAATTTAGCGACACATCCATCACAAATCACTGACGGTGTTATTGGACCACCTTCATATGCCCAAATGTACTTTTTAGACCCCGATGACAACAACACAACAACAAGTAACAGGCCACGATACTACAAGGCAACAATGCTACAAGGCGAATCAGACCAAAGATACAAATGTCTTTTACAATAATTCATTTGTAACTTTCATTCACTTTCACTATTCTAAAGCGAAGTTTTTTTTGTCAAAACTTTCCTTTTAATTTTGTTTCATTCTAACATATAAACAACTGATAAAGCTTTTAAATTGAACTTTAACATTTTCGCAATTCAAGCCGTAAATATTTCGCTCGTCTTTATAACGCAGTAGCTTTGCCTCATGTCTTGTACCTGTCTCCTTTTTGGAAGCTCCTGAGTGCATGAAACAAGAAAGACATAAGGTCGGTATTTTTCAAGCATTCCCGATATCTTCTTCAAGTGCCGCCTTTTGTTAGAAATCGCCATATTGTTTCGAAATATGGAATTGCTGAGCCTCTGAGGGCCGTGGAGGAGGTAATTCAGAATTACGTGAAAAAAACAGAGCTTCTGGATCACGAGTGGACCCACCTTCTCAAATAGTTATGTTATTATGTAGTTCTTTCTGTTTGTATTTGTTTTTCTTGCCAGTTTTGCTTTTTCTTTCTTTTCTTGTTTGTACTCTGTCTTTTTCTGTTGATTGTAAGACAGATTATTAATAAAATTCGTTAATTCATTCATTCATTTTTTGAAGCAAGCTGTTTAGTCTGCCAAAACAATATTTTATATTGACGATTAAAAAAACGATTGATTGCCTATCCATTTAAAAGTTTCGTTCGATGTTCTATGGGGACTCTTTTTTGCCTTTTAAATGGGAACTAACTATTCTTTGTCGTTTTTCTGCTGGGGTTTCCTCGGCCTAAAGTTACGCTTCAAAGCTTTTTGGAAAATATTCCGTACCATCAGAAAATCTTTAACGCCACAGGTCTATGCAGAATGACCTTGGATTAAACTTAAGCTTGAAAAATTATTCCGTTTTATTTTTTTCGCTGACCAAAATCTTCAATCCAATTTATTAAATATATAATTTTCATGATTTTCTCTGCCTGATCTTGAAAAGTAAAATTTGTTGGGTTTTCCTGTCAATTTGATCCAGTTACACATGTTAAAATATAACAAAAGGAGAAATTTTTTTTAATAAAACTATGGTTAAAGATTGCACAAGTCAACAGATGACGTAACTAACCGTTGAAAGAGATTGATCTTTTTGGCAACGGATTATGTTTTCTACTCAATACATGCTGAGAAAATGGCAAACTTGATCTTGAAGCTTCTGTGGTTTTCAAAACTAGACATTATGGGAACCTGTTTTTTTTTTTTTTTTTTTTTAATATGTTTCACTTTATCAACAGTACAAGGTGATTGTTTTCTTTTTTGGCTGGCTTATCTTTTTTAATTGCTTTGAAGGACAAATTAGTGAGGGGGTTAACCTACAAAATCCCCCTGAAAGTATTTGAAATTGTTGGATTGTGTTCCCAAAAACACCTTTATGCATGAAAATATCAGAGTATCTAGGCTTTTCTTATCTTTGAAAGCCTTCTCAATCAAACTTTTTTTCCAAAAAGAATTGAAGACAACCAAAATCGTATTTTGTGAACAGTCATTATTCATCAAATCAAGGAGTTTTTTTCCCAACCTGGAGAGACAGCTTTTTCGGATCAATCCATATTTGTTCAACTTATTAGAATGACAAGGAAGATCTCGAGGAAGATCATCATACCTTCTATTATATATGAATGATCCTTGAAGATTGATTTCTCCCTTGTATTTCTCAATTTTTTAACTCATTTTCCAAAAAAGGCATTAGATACGCCCCTTTATTTTGGGTATAACAAATCTGAAAAGCGCGAAGTAAAGCAAGTTTTTTCCCAAATTTGAAAAAAAAACTTTTTCAGAGTCAAAAATTCATTTGAATCCGCAAAGAAATAACTTCGGCTGAATTCGCCGTTGTTACTAATTGCAGCTTAATTTATTCAACTAGGAGGTTTTTTTCTATCTTTATAAGGTGCAAGGCCGCATCCAAGAGGGAGGTTAGGGGTTTAAACACCCCCCCCCCTTATCCCCCAAAGAATTACAACACGTAAAAACGTAACAAAAATGGATATAAGCAGATTTTAAATGTGTTTTTTAAAGTTTGTTTTGTAAACTCTGGAAAAAAGAGCCCCCCCCGAACAAAACTCCTGGGTAAGCCGTTAATTGGTAATATATGTGTTTGCTTGATTAATAAATTATTTTTACAATAACTATTAAAAAAAACTTTCATTATTTATGCTCATAGGTTGCAAAACTTTTGGGCCTTCAGGGCGACTGAAAGCCTTCCATCTCCTTAGTAGGTCAAAAACATATGTCCATAATTTGCACCATTCATAGAAGAATGTTAAACTTTTCTAACAAAAAAAACGTCGTTTTTAAACCTTATTCACTTAGAAAATGTATGCATGCTAGCAATTCCTTCTCTACTCTAAAAGCGGACACTCATGTTTTAAAGTTAGAGGATTTAAATAAATCACAAGGAAAAATAAATAGTCTTATATGTTGAAGTGGTACTTGGGCACTATATCGGCCTTTACAAGGAAGCCAGTCACGAAAAACCTATTTTGACGGGTAAATTCAAGACACCGCTGTACAGTAATGCAATGCTTAGCGTGGTTTTCATTGCGTATACGATATTTAAACTGTTGTTTTTTGGGGTTTAGGGGGGAGGTACCTAGGTAAGGTTAGGTTACGTATTTAATATATGCTATGCTTTACCCCCCACCCCACCCCTAATGTGCAAATATATAGCCCAAATTTCTTTATAAACTATTATATATTCATCCTATTTTATTTCATTAGCATTAACCATGGTACTTAAAAGAAAGACTGTGATATAAACATGAAACAAGATGTTCATACCCCCCAATGGTTCGGCATTTATCTTTGAGTCCCTTTTAGTCGAGAAAAGAAAATATGACACTAAAACTACTCATGCAGTCAATACTGTATGTAAGTAATTGTTTGTTTCTGATACGAATCGCGCTGGGAGTAGGTGATGAGCAAGCCGGGCTGTTCTTAATTTAAACTTTTACTGAGGAAATTTCAGAAACAAAAATGAAAAAGAAACGGCATTCTGTTTATGTTTTGCTTCGATTAAGTTTGAACTGAGGAATTTGTGCTCCACTTAAATTCGCAGAGGAGGGGGCTCAGAAATTAAATCGAAAGTTCAGAGAAAAAAAAACTCACGTGCAAAGCTCAAGAGAAATAGATGTATGTCATAGTCACGAAATCTAAACAATTTTCTTGAATAATAGACGGTCAACATAGTTTTTTTTAATACTAGTTTCATTTCAATCCAATATTTGTACACTTAACATCGCTGCTGAGCTCATATAATCTGTTCCATTTCAGAATTTTTCAGAAGATTTTTGAGAAAAAACATGAATGGAAAAAAACTTAGATGCAGTCAAAATAAAACTACCTACAGTAGCCAGAAAAGTTCTTCCGTCATCCTATCGATTCCTGAGCACACGAACAATCTGTGCAAATTCTACAGAATTACACTGCCCCTTTGTCTCTTTTCTACTTCTTCCCCTTTCTTTGTTATATTTTTTTCGATAGTACTCTGGTATTATATGGGCGTTTCTAAAAAGTCAAGTTTGGTTAATGCTAATGAACAAAAATAAAATAGGATGAATATATGATAGTTTAGAAACAAACGTGGGCTATATATTTGCGCATTAGAGGGGGGAGGGGGAGAGGTAAAGCATAGCATATATTAAATACGTAACCTAACCTTACCTAGGTACCTCCCCCCTAAACCCCAAAAAACAACAGTTTAAATATCGTATACGCAATGAAAACCACGCTATCATTGTATTACTCTATAGCGGTTAACCCGTCAAAAACGGATTTTTCGTGACTGGTTCCCTTGTAAAGGCCCATATAGTGCAAGAGCACCTTTTCAGTCCTTGAAAACTTTTTAAAAACCCCCGATCAACAGTGTTAGAGCAGGGATGTGTAAACTTATCTGTTCAAAGAGTACATAAACCGAATAACATCGTTTAGACCTATATTGATAAGAGTAAAAAAAAAAAATAATAATAAAAATACCCAAAGCAGATAGTCTTTTGATGCGAAAACCTATAATGTTATGTTAGCGAACAATTTAGCTAGAAAATTGAAGAATGATAATGTCTTTGGCGAGCCCCGTTTGTACCGGGGGCCAGAAGTGGGATATTCTGGGTTAGCTGTTCAACTTTATTGGCCAGTTTTCTCAAGGGTAGGGTTGCCTTATCTAGCTAGAGCTCAATTGGGACACTAAGAAGTTGTTGAGACACCATGTTTTTCAAATCATTACCCTTGTCAAAAAGTAGTTTTTTCTTTAGTTTTTTCACGATCCTTGGTGAAAAACGATCACGACCTCTTTTCCGCAGTGGCGCCACATGAGTTCTTGAACCAAGCATGTAACAATATTTTGGATAATGAAGCAAAACTGGGCCTTTTCGGGATGTCAAGACGAGAAGTTCCGTAACTGTGATGTGATCGATATATCGGGATTGATCGGAACCCCACTCAAGGAGTAATGGTAACGGGATTTCATAGTTAACATAGGGACAAGGTGAACACAATACTTGATTACTTTTTTGAACTCTTTCCAAATACACCAATCAATTCACTTACCAATGCACCCCTTCCCTCCCCATGTTCCCATATATAGCTTTAATAATATATTTCTCCATTATATAAATACAGTCATAAGTTATGGCTCCTTTATTAAACCATGTCATCTGCTCAGTGTGTAGTTTATCTCCGTGTGTGATTGTGTGTAATTTACCAAAATGGGTACTTTCCTATTATATGGGCATTTCTAAAAAGTCAAGTTTGGTTAATGCTAATGAAATAAAGTAAAATAGGATGAATATATAATAGTTTATCAACGCATTGAAAACCATTCTAAGCATTGCATTACGGTATAGTGGTGTCTTGAATTAACCCGTCAAAAACGGGTTTTTCGTGGCTGGTTTCCTTGTAAATGCCCATATAATGGGAAAATGCCCCAAAATATCATTTGAAAAATTTTTATAAAGTATATAATAATAGAAGAAAACATGGTAATCACATTAATAAAGTTATTGTGCATATTATAAAGCAAGAATTTCATTGTTTCAGCGTTTTATTTTAGTTTTACATATTCTTTAAGCTATTTGTGGGACCATAAGGGGGGGGGGTACATTTGTGACTGAATTGATTGTTATATTTAGAAAGAGTATAAAAAAAGGAATCGATTAGTGTGCTCATCTTGTCCCTAAGTCATTATGGGATCTTAAGTCATTTATGGAATCTTGTACATATTTACTGGAGTAATAATCCAGTAGATTCCTGTTAAAGAATAGACTAGACTACAGGGTTGTCAAGCAGTTCCGTTTCCAATATAGTGGTAATCCACCATGTAGTAGGGTTCCATCCACCATGCAGATAGAGGAAAGACAAGAGGTCAGGTCCTGAAAAATTTCGTGGTCAGATTTCCGGCTAGTTTTGAGAGTGGATGAATGAAATAAATAGCAAAACTAGCGAGAATCTTCTTTTTGTTATCTGGTTTCTGTGCTAGAAGCTTTGTTATGGATGATTTGGGGTGATAGCTTTCCTGTTAGCTCTTGCATAGATATTTCAATCCTAAAATAAAAGACTAAACTCACTCACTTGCTAACCTTAGCAAAACGAGGTTTATTTCTGATGCAAATGAGAGGTAAGTTTAAACTTTACCCCCACCCCCTAATGTGCAAATGTATACCCTGAATTGGTATATATAAGGATTGAGGTAAAATTTATTTCCGACAAAAATGATTATGATATTCGTAAAGGGCATCGAGTAGCATGTTCACTTTATTCGTAAGTCAATAATATGAACAGCTGAAAATTTGCCTAACCCTGTTGTAGCAGAGTGGATTGATGCTCTGGTGGGCAATACCCGATCCTTGGGCCACAGGGCCCAAGTATCGATCCCTGCTGCCGCAAGATTGGGTGACAAGCTTGCTACTTGTCCGTGTAAAAAAGATCCAGCAACTGAAACGTCAATTGGACGCTTTATGCTCCACCAATAGCTCTGGAGGATCTTTATCCTATTATCCTTCATTTTAAAAGGTCTAATTAAAAATTTAGCGTGGCTCAGTGCTAACTTACAAGGGATGGATCCAGGGGACGGGGGGTCGAGGGCCCCCACCAAGATTTTTCTGGTCCCTTCACTTGCTTTTTTTTCTTTTTTTTTACTCTTTTCTAAAAATCAATTTACATTTGGTCAATTATTGATCAATTTGGTCAATTATTGGTGCCATTGTCACTTTGGGCCCCTCCCAAGATTTTGTTATAGATCCACCTTTGTAACTTACCGCAAAATTTTGCAGAATTTAGCCTCTAGCCTTTTTTCTATCTCTGTGGTCTTGATCATCCAACTCTTTAGCAAATCTGCCAGGTTTGGGGGTAAGCTATTTTATTTTTCCAATTTGGTTATGATATCATCTCCTAAGTGTAGAAAATTAATGTTGAATTTCCAGAGCCCCCTATTTGTTAGACCTGGTATAGTACAATAAATAAATATAGATAACCTAATGGCAACTGGCAAGATAGCCTGGTAAATATCTACCAAATCATATTATTGAGTTAGGACTAAAGTGAATACACGATTCGATGCCTTTTTTTATGCTGATTACGAATATAATAAGCATTTCTATCGGAAATGCCCCCCCCCCCTATATATGCCAATTCAGGGTTAGGTTAGGTTAGGTATATATAGGGGGGGGGCTGAAATTCATTTCCGAATGCTTATTATATTCGTAATCAGCATAAAAAAAAGGCATCGAATGGTGTATTCACTTTATTCCTAACTCAATAATATGATTTGGTAGATATTTACCGATAGCCTTATCCCCCCCTTGCCACATGGAAAAAATTGTGAACGTACTTCTGCCTTTTCTCATTTCTATCCTATCATGTAGGGATCCAAAAATTAGGGATTTGTCTTACCTTTCCAATTTTTTCTAAGGCATCCATCCTATATTTTTTAGTTAAGACCATTCACTTTCGTTTTCACTTGAATAATGGCTTGCAAATACTTTCACTGCTTCCACTTTCTCCTATTCTGTATTCAACGCGCTCGAGTAGCTGGCCAGGCTTACGCCCACTACTCAGCAGCCAATGCCGGGTTTAGGGCAAACCTTAAACTTGAAAAGTACAATGCCATGTTTCCCCTATTGAAATGACCAGCTCATAAAGGTGTTCATAATTACGGAGAAAAGGCGTCTAGTTTACTGACGTTCGTATTTTAATAGTGCGTTTAATAGTTTTTTTTTCATAAATTAAAAATTTGTAAAAGTAGTTTTTTTTTATGAAAAGTGAACTCAAAACAATTGGAAGTTAGATTATAAGATAAGGCAAGATATTTATTTCGGAAAAAAATTGTATAACAAGCTCAGATGGACTGAATCCACATTTTGTAGTCGAAATAAAGAAAAAAAGGCCAATAGCTTAAGAAGAACGTAAAAAACACAACATTAAAAACAAAAGATGGTTGAAAAATAATATCCATTTAAAATTGGCGAAAGAACACTTTAGCACATATCAGCACCGAATGAATAATCATTCGCTGAATAATGGGTCAAACAGTCATGCGATACGGACGGTCAGTGGCGGATCCATAGGGGGGCGATCGCCCCCCCCCCCTAGACGGGCTATAATTTTTTGTTTTTGTTTTACTGCACTTACGGAAGTCTGCATTAACGCATATTCTAACTACTGTAACTAGACTCTAAAACCATTTTACATTACGTTCAATCCGCTGTAGACAATCGAGGCCTGCGTCCTGAAAATCAGATCATTTGCCCATCTTCTTTCTGTGTCGGGTTGACAATGTATCTAGACCCCGGCGCTGCGCCGGCGGATCGACCAAACGCCGCCGACGAGAGGCCCAGTCGACCGCCACCGAAGTGTCGCAACGCCGCCGGCGCGCCGCAGGCGTGCCGCCACCGGCAGAGGCGGCGGCGTTCGATTGACTTTAAATTAAGTTTGCGGTAATTCTTTATTGCGTCAAACGCAAACTCGAAGCTTTTCCTTCTCTTGTGGTTTAGTATTTCGATTTTTTTTTATTAGAAATCAAGCAGGGCTTGCATTATCCCCAAATTTTTGGGTATTTCCCCGAAAATCTATGCATCACCCCCCAAAAAATTGGTTCCCCGAATCTCCAAAAATTACGCAATCACGGTGCCCCCCCCCTAGAGATTTATCACCAGAGACTTTCGCTGCCAAATATTAGTTTGCATACCATAATTGTTCACTACTCTCTTGTTCGTTAATTTTCGTCTCTTTTGTTACTTTGCATAAAAACCAGACAGATGCAATATGCAATTGAAAATATTGCAATATACACGGTTCTTCACGTGTTGACAAAAAAAAGTATCCTCTTTATGAAATGAGTTTAAATCATTTTGAATGCAGTTTCCCAATCGCTATTTCTTACATCATTCGTAGTCAAGAATTTTATTTTCAAGTTGAATAGAATTATAGAACGCATTTACTACTATACAGCTTCAGCCTTCAGTTGGATTTTGAAATTGACAGCCGACAGATTGTTTCTACAGCTGAATTGTAAGTTTGCCGAATTTTTTTTCTTTTGCTGTTTTTAGATAAGATTTTATTTATGTTTAATACTCAATTGTTGAACATCTGATAGAAAATACAATCTTATTTCTGAAACATTTTTACCCCCCCCCCCCCCCCCAAACCAAAAAATTAAAAATAAATTTAGCTATAGACTAAGCTATGTGCAAGGTTGGGGAATTAAAGATTGAAACGGAAGTTACCCAAAAATATAATTCATAAATAAATTGTAAATTATTGCCTACAGGGGGGGGGATAGGGGGCTATTGTTTTTAAATGATAATGCCTCATTTTTTTATTGAAAGCAGGGATGCCATAAAGATAATTTTTTGATTTTTTATTTAAAGTGGAGACAGAAGAAAATGATATAAAATTCCCTGGGAAACCATTGAAATATTTTGATAGACCCAGGGCACCCCATTGAGACTTGTTCATTGCCTTGGGTATTTTGCGATTTCTCATAGGCTACTGGCCTAATTTGGCTTTTGTCTGTGCTCCCTTTTAATTAAATTCTTTGGATCTTACTGAATGCCACGGCGAATCTATGACTCCGTTTTCCAATAATTTGAAGTATATCTGAATAATTTCGACATTTTTGTTATTGTCTTTGTACCCCTTTACTCATACCCTCAAATTTTTTTTAAGGAACACTAAGCTGTTTAACGTTATTTTGCGTGTTTGTTTGAACCATATAGTGACATGGGCGTAGGCAGCAAATTGTCTAGGGGGGGGGCAGTCTATAGTGTGATGGAGGGCCTTTTATCAACTGCTTTTCCAACAAGATTAACAAGATTTTCGTGAGTTATACTTGATACAACACTTGTATAGTTTTATCACAGTTTATTTAATTAGGCAGTAAGTTTACCGCAGATGATTTCTGGCTCTTCATTCTCGGTGCGAACAAAAAGCTACTCCCGCTTATTTCTGCACTTATGGATTATTGTGTATGCGTCAATCAATGAGAAATGGTTACAAAGTGCATTATTCGTAATTGCGAAAGCAGATAAAAACTTGGTGAGCCGGCCAAGTGGTTTGCAAGTGTCCCATCTCACAGGTATGACTTAATTTATATACAAATTATGACTTAATTTATTATTTATATACAGTGGACTCAACGGATTGGCCTATGTAGGATTTTATAAAAAAAGGGGGAAGGGTTGATGAAATTTGAGAAAATAAGGAATTTTTTTCTTCTTCTAATAACTGGTGGTATAGGTGTGATGGTTTCAGGGGCGAATCCAGGATCTTTTGGGGGGGGGCAAAATAGGTTGATACGATAAACTTACGTTAGGAGCAAGTTTAATTAATGCAAACTTGCGTTAATTAGGTAAATTACTCTACTTTAGACTACTTTAGGAGGTAAACCCTCGCCCCCCTCTGGATCCGCCACTGGATGGTTTATCATTTTTTTTTCACGTCGTGATATTTATTTTCTACGATATTTTTTTTCTAGATAAGACTAGTTTCGTTTTCAATCAGTGTTTTCGTATGAAATGGGCAGACCTTTCCTGAACTTTAAACAATAAACACCTCTGTTTGAAAATCTTTGCACTTTGTGAATTTAGATAGCGATAAGGGTTCCTGATTGAGACCAATTTTAGGACTTGGGTTCTAATTATTGGTTGCTGTGGTAAAAGTTGCCACAATAGCCCTATCCAAGAAAATACCTTACGTCTGTTAAAAGCGTTTTTCGTAAAATTCTTAGGGACTTTTCAGAAAATTGAGGGAGTTTCAGAAAATTCAGAAATTTTTTAAAAATTGTGTTTGATTATTTCCTTAATGAGCTCCTCAGTACTACAGACAATAAAAATCAAACCAATCTCAATAAACATATGTGAAAAGTGGAAGTGACAG
>JAQQPU010025594.1:0-11949 GCA_029168905.1 Artemia sp. Kazakhstan ARC1039 | reverse complement strand
ATTTAATTTCTGATTGCAGGGGGGCGGACCATGGTTGAAGTTGTTTTCACGTAAAAATACCCTCCCCCTTTTCTATGGAAAATTCCCCACAAGGCATTTCCATTCCTGTCGACTCTTGGAGGGTGTTTTCCCATTTTTCGATAATTAGGCGACTTTCTCAAGCTCATAGCTTTGCTGATTCTTTTGATTAGTCTATTGATTACAACTGAACCCTTACTTACAATTTTTCATAGTTTCTTGAATGAAATTTCTGCATTGTGTATTCAAGAGATGAAGAAATTTTATTATAATTTAATTTCTGATCGCAGGGGGCGGGCCATGGTTGAAGTTGTTTTCACGTAAAAATACCCTCCCCCTTTTCCATGGAAAATTCCCCCCAAGACATTTCCATTCCTGTCGACTTTTGGAGGGTGTTTCCCCATTTTTCGATAATTAGGCAATCTTCTCAAGCTCATAGCTTTGCAGATTCTTTTGATTAGCCTATTGATTACAACTGAACCCTTACTTACAATTTTTTCATAATTTCTTGAATGAAATTTCTGCATTGTGTATACAAGAGGTGACTTCAAGAAAGAGTTTGTTACTTACTTGCAATTTTTTCATAATTTCTTGAATTAAATATCTGTATTGTGTCCAGTCCAGCAAGCGAATTCAAGAAATTGTATATTTTAGAAAAGGTCTCTAAAGTAGAATTTTGGAAAATTTGAGTTTGGGGTGAAGGAGGATTTTAAATACCTCAGACGGTTTCGAACTGCAGTGTGTTGTTACTAGTAGTAGTAGTATTTTCATGTTTTTTTTGTTTTGTTTTTTGCAAAGGCATTCATAATATACCATAAATGCATTCAGATATTTCCAACTGTTGAATGTAGACAAAATGTTACTCTTACCTAAAATAATTAGAAATTGCGATATAATGTTTGTGATAATAAATTATTGTTACAGCTGTTTAAAGTGAAATTTAGGTCGCATATGGTGGGGTATTATCCATTTGAACTGGAGAAACATTTAAAAATATCTTTTGTTGATTGACATTTTAATGATAACAACAGGCTTAATTTCCAAGATATAACGTATAGAAAACGTTAAAAATGTATGATGTACATTCAGTTGGTTCTATGACCAGGAACATGAATAGAAGAATTTATTTAGCGAAACTTGGTGAGTGTCCCATTTCAATTTTAATGCCAATATTTTTCCTCTCATGATTTGTTGGAAGATTTATCATCCTTTTGAAATCTTCTACTGTTACAATTGCTTAAAGTGAAATTCGAGTCGCCTACTAACCGTTTTGAACTTGTGAAACATTTAATAGCCTTTTAATTTCCAAAAAAATAATGTACAGAAACATTAAAAAAAAAATCTCTTTGGTCGCTGAACCATTTTCTTGTTTTGGAATGCTTAGCATAACGATATCACGGGATATTTCATTGCGTGATTTAATTGACTAAATCGTCTCACATCTCTACCCTTATACAGAAGGCTATGTCTGTCCTTTTTCTGTGTTCTTACAAGTGCCCTTATCCGTTTTATTGTTTCACTCGAATCGTTGTCAATGTGTAAAGGGATATTTTCACCGTGTATTTTCCTACGACACCTTAAGGGTTGAATTTGTTGGTGTACCAGTGGTTTTATAATGCTAGGTTCCACAGTTAGATTGCAGAGTGTCACTTCTTCTTCTTCACTCAATGGGAATGTGAACCATATATTATCCACATTCTCATCAACAAATCCTGAAAAAAAATTAAAAGTTATAATGGTCTTTTTTAATACATTATCTTTATGTATATCAGATCGATCGTGAAGTAATAATTTTTGTCAATTACATCTTATATAAATTTCATATATTTTAAGCCTTTTAATTTTCATGTCTAGATCGGGAACCTAAGTTTGATGACTCCCAATTTATCACCCATGACTGATATTATGAGGTATGGAGAACGAGTGGTTTATGTAATTTCTACCGGATATTAGGGTTGAATTTGTTGGTGTACCATTGGTTTTATAATCCTAGGTTCCAAAATTAGATTGCAGACTGTCACTTCTTCTTCTTCACTCAATGGGAATGTGAACCATACATTATCCACATTTTCATCAATAAAATCCTGAAAAAAAAAATCAAAAGTTATAATGGTCTTTTTTAATACATTATCTTTATGTATATCAGATCGATCGTGAAGTAATAATTTTTGTCGATTACATCTTATATAAATTTCATATATTTTAAGCCTTTTAATTTTCATGTCTAGATCGGGAACCTAAGTTTGATGACTCCCACTTTATCACCCATGACGGATATTATGAGGTATGGAGAACGAGTGGTTAATGTAATTTCTACCGGATATTAGGGTTGAATTTGTTGGTGTACCAGTGGTTTTATAATGCTAAGTTCCACAATTAGATTGCAGAGTGTCACTTCTTCTTCTTCACTCAATGGGAATGTGAACCATACATTATCCACATTCTCATCAATAACATCCTGAAAAAAAAAAATCAAAAGTTATAATGGTCTTTTTTATTACATTATCTTTATGTATATCAGATTGATCGTGAAGTAATAATTTTTGTCCATTACATCTTATACAAATTTCATATATTTAAGCCTTTTAATTTTCATATCTAGATTGGGAACCTAAGTTTGATGACTCCCACTTTATCACCCATGACGGATATTATGACGTATGGAGAACGAGTGGTTTATGTAATTTCTACCGGATATTAAGACGTAAACTGAGCCCGAGTGAGAAGGAGGCGTGGGCGCATGATCAGAAGAAAAAGAAGAACACGGAGAATTAATAGTCTTTTTTTTCACCATTATATATGAATAAACTGATTTAGTCGATGGAACGAAGTTCTATTCCTACAGGTTAAGTTAGAATAAAAGAATGAGGTATATTTGTATCGGTTTTACTCGGATCAGTAATAACATTTAAAATGAAAATGCATAATTGGGGTCTAACTCGTAGCACTGTGCTTGATGGTCCCAGCTGTTCACGAAACTGTACAATCTTTCAACTGAAGCAGTTTGATCTACGAGATGCATCTCCTCCTCCAAGGTTAGTGGTACAGTATCCCAGATGTCAGTCGTTGTTTTTAATTCCAGTATTCTTATTTTCTTCTGTCGTATTTTCTTCTGAGGCTTGAAATAGTAAAAATGACTTTATTTCCCATGTAAAATATTCATTATTTTAAACAGTTAAGACTATGCCTTTTTTTTAGTCGTATGTTTACCTTGATATTTAATAAGTACCATTTTTCCCCCAACCCACAAAACTCAATTCCTCCTAGAATTATTTAAACTAAATACTTACCTCCGCCCCCCACCTCCAACAGAAAGTTCAGAAAGACACAATACCATATTTATGCTGAAGCATTTCTAATTGTATGTTTACCTGGATATTTAATAAGTACCATTTTTCACCCCAACCCACAAAACTCAATTCCTTCAAGAATTATTTAAACTAAATACTTACCCCCACCCCCACCTCCCACAGAAACTTCAGAAAGACACAATACCCTATTTACCCTGAAGTATTTTTTTAGTCGTATATTTACCTGGATATTTAGTAAGTACCATTTTCCCCCCAACCCACAAAACTCAATTTCTCCTAGAATTATTTAAACTAATTACTTACCCCCGCCCCCCACCTCCCACAGAAAGTTCAAAAATACACAATACCATATTTATGCTGAAGCATTTCTAATCGTATGTTTACCTGGATATTTAATAAGTACCATTTTTCACCCCACCCACAAAACTCAATTCCTCCTAGAATTATTTAAACTAAATACTTACCCCCCGCCCCCCAAGCCTCCCACAGAAAGTTCAGAAAGACACAATACCCTATTTACCCTGAAGTATATTTTTTTAGTCGTACGTTTACCAGGATATTTAATAAGTACCATTTTCCCCCCAACCCACAAAACTCAATTCCTCCTAGAATTATTTAAAATAAATACTTAACCCCCCCCCCCCCCCCCCCTGCCACAGAAAGTTCAGAAAGACACAATACCCTATTTACTCTGAAGTATATTTTTTTTAATCGTATGTTAACCAGGATATTTAATAAGTTCCATTTTTCACCCCACTCACAAAACTCAATTCCTCCTAGCATTTTTTTAAGTAAATAATCATGTATGAGGTAGAGATAAAATACCCACATTTCCAAATTCAGAGTGCACTTGTACGCCTGAAGCCCCTGGCAAAGCATGAAGGGGGTGCCCTCCTGATCTTGACTAGGTGAGGCTGTTGCATTGTGAGAATCCCTCCGCTCCCTCTCGAATTTTCCGCCAGGTTACATAGAGGTTTGTGCAGAGCTGACAGTGGCTTGAGAGGCTCCTGGCTGGTTCAGAAAACTTGTAATGGAGCTAGTATATCTGATGGTGGAAGGCCTTGTAGCTTGCATCAATGTGACATCGTTCCATCTTGTTCTATTTTCAGGGGGGAGTAATTGTAGGAATCTTCTTCCTCCTTAAAAAAGAAGAAAAATTTAGTATGGAGAAAACAACCCCCTTTTTTACAGAAGAAAAAATTAGTCCGCACAAAGAACTCCCCTCTCCCTCCCCCTTACTTTCCATGCGACGAAATAGTTTGTTGTTTCACCTCGCAACGATGGTGTTAGAATTACTTCCCCGTCTTATATTTTTATAAAAGCCTCTTAATCATCTATGAAACCCAATTTGCATTCATCAAATAGAATATCTCGTGTAATTTGGCCGAAAAACAATCTATTTTTGAATGTGTCTTGAATCACAAAGACATGTGGCATTAATCTATGCGATAAGACGTGCGAAGTTTCGTTCCAAAAGGACCCTTTTCTGTAATTATAAACACATGCGGTTTTAGACCGGAAAAAAGACAATACATCTTAAATACAAAATTGGGAAAAGGGACATTTTGAACGAGATAACTATTTCTATAGAATTAAAATCGTAAACAAAGGAGGGGGGGATGGGAGTGTAGGTTTACATAGTGGATAAAAAGAGCGTACTTTGCGTTTTCTAGCGAGTATACTCATACTATTGTAGGGTTTGTATTGTTGGAGGGGAGGGGGCTATGTCCCCCTGAAATTTGAATTTACTAGGGGGATGGTAAAATGATTTTATTTGGAAATAAATTAAGAAATTTAGTAAGCTGTACTCACATTGTAAATTGATGTATCCATTGCTTTAAAGTTAATAATATTCAATGTACTATCTATGATGTATCAAATCATTATGAAAATTAAATCGTAAGGTAAGAGCATTTTATACAAAATCTCAAGGACGAATAAAAAATCAGTCCTTTTATTTGTAACCAATCACCAATCAACTTACCGTATATTGAACAACCTCCGATGTCTCTGATTGGAGCCCTAAAAACGTATGTTGACTCAAAAAACAGTCTGGTTTCGTTATATAATTTCGACTATACTCCCAAAACATGTTGAACCACTTCACATGTTGCCAGCTTTTAAAAAAAAATATGCACGTGAAGCTGAAGTGCAATTCCTTGTGCAATTGACAACAATAACAAAAACCAGTCTGGTTGAGTTATATAATTTCGACCATACTCTCAAAACATGTTAGACCACATTATACCTTGCCAGCTTTTTGCAATGTCCATGTGATACTGTAGTGCCTCAGACGTGGGTTTTCTTGTAGATTCTGGATTCCCTATATAGATACGTGGGTTTTCTTGTTAGGTTCCATAGAAATGTAAGGCCATGTGAGAGGATACTCAATCTCTTTGAAAAGGTGTAGAGCTTCCATAGAAATGTTTTCCTATAGCTTTCATAGAAATGTAAGGCCATGTGAGAGGATACTCACTCTCTTTGAAAAAGTGTAGAGCTTCCATAGAAATTTTTTTCCTATAGCTTCCATAGAATAGCATGGTAATTCCTATAGCTTCCATAGAAGTATAACTTACTACTCTACTGATATACTTCTTTACATCACGGTACACAAATTGATCAAACATTAAATGAATCAGCTTAGTGAAATGAAACTTTAAAACTTTAAATCTCAATATAAACTTCTTACTAATTTTAAACCGACAGCTTTTGTGCAGCTTTTGTGCCGGTTAGTAGTTAATGAATATAACCTTTTATTTTACAAAGAAAAGGTATTTCTGCAAAACCCTTTCAGTGGAGGGGATCGATCCATATTCAATACCCAGATTCAGGCTTATTCCACATAAAGCGAATTAAGAGCTGAATTTCTACATAACCCTTCCCTCTCTCAGACCCTCTTCTATATGTATCAAAATACTCAAGGAAAGCTAGAAAATTCAGGAATAAAAACGGAACTTTTGAGGCATAAGGCACACTTGCCCTCCCCAGCTTAAGAATAGACAAAGAAGGCCTTGATAATAAGTGATTCGTAATTATGCATCACTGCACATTATTTTATCAAAAATCTTGCGAATCACTTTGAATGAGGCTTTAAAGCTTTAAATAAAGCTTTAAAATAAATATTCATATTAACCGTTTACTTAGTATGGACTACGTGATTTAGCAACGAATGTACCACCGCGCATCATTACTGCCTATGAGGCTAGGAATCTCAATACACAGGTTTTTGATATTAATAACTCGGTTAGCTCTAAATATTTTCAAGTTTGAATCACTCACTTTTGTGCCACAAAATGCCAGGATACACCTCTTTTCTGTGACGCAATCTTTTTGCTGCTTAAAGGTAGCACTAGAAGGTTTATTTTCTGTTCTACTGCGCCTTCCTGTGGTTTTCTTGGACCATTAATTCCAGACCATAGCCGCGTTATTTCCATCAGCATTACTTTTTCTTTTAAAGCGTGATTTTGTTCTTCTTAAAAAACCAGATAAATTTTCATAAGCGTGTAGGCTTTTGATATATTAATTAAAAAACTTTCCAAAAAATAAGTTTTTCAAATAGAAGTAAAGGCCATTTTAAACTTAAGCTCAGCAGATACAAATACCTGTTAAAATACAAACTCAAAACGAGCAGAAATTACTATTAAAGAATAAATGAAACCCAAAACGAATAGAAATCAAATAAACAATCATAGCAAAAAACATACAACAAGTAATAATATAAATGAATAAATAGTTTTCAAAGCGAGTAATGCTTAGATTGAATATGAAAATCAAGCTTAAAACGAAAAAAAATATTTTGCTATTGAAGTATAAATGAAACTTAAAACGAACAGAAATTAAATAAACAATCAATGCAAACAAACTTACAATATATATTAATGTAAATTAATAAATAAATCTTAAACGAGTGAAACTTAAATTGATTGTGCAAATCAAGCTTGAAACGAACAAAAATCACTACAAACAGGAGTTTGGATATGACCTCCTTCTCTCAATGTAAAAGTCTAAAACCCACTGCGTCATTGGCGCTTTACTGAAAACCAGTTTTATGGAAAATATTTTCTTTTTTACTTAATATTGAAAATAAACATTAAAATTATAGTAACATTTTGAACTGATAAGCTTTCAGCAATTAATATCATTATGCATCAATTATTCAGTTTAATTTATTAGCTCTTTTTAAAGTTGTTCAAGCCGAATAAAGTATCACTACAAACAAGTGTTTGGATACTGCCTCCTTCCTTAACTGTAAATAAAAACCAAAAGCCTACCGCGTCATTGGCGTATAGCTGAAAACGAATTATATTACAAATATTTTCTTTTCCAGTTCTTACAGCATTGAAAATAAAAATAAAATTAAAGTGAAATAAATTCTTGAACTAATGGATCTTTCAACAATTAATATCATTATACATCAAATATTCAATTTGATGTTGTTTATACTTTCCAAGACTTTTCAAGACGCAAATAGTTTTCAGTAAAGCGCCTCTGTTCGTATTAAGTTTCATTTATACTTCAATAGGAAAATATTTTTTTGTTTTAAGCTTGATTTTCCTATTGAATCTAAGCATTACTCGCTTTAAGATTTATTTATTCATTTATATTATTACTTGTTGTATGTTTTTTGCTATGATTGTTTATTTAATTTCTGTTCGTTTTGGGTTTCATTTATTCTTTAATAGTAATTTCTGGTCATTTTTGACTTTGAATTTCAACAGATATTTGTATCTGCTGAGATTAAGTTCAAAATGGCCTTTACTTTTCTTTGAAAAATTTATTTTTCGGAAAGTTTTTTTTAACTAATTTTTTTCGTTTTTAATTGCAAAAAGTTTCAAATTTTTAAAATGAAAAAATGGGTTTGTGTCAACCTCGGAGTTTTTATTATCTGGTATTTCAACCATTTTTAACAAAATGGCTATCTCAAAATCTTAAACGGATGGGTTTAGGGGAAAATGGCATATGTGGGGGGGGGGGGGGGTTAATTAACCTTTGGTCTCTTTTAACTCTTTAAAAGTGAACTAGAACTTTCTATTTTCAATCAAATGAGCCCTCTCTGAAGTTTATACGAGCATCCCTTCTATAAGAACCATGTATATCTCCAGAGTATAACTTACAACGCCTGTTCCTGGGCCCTAGGGATTAGTGTTGACCCAGGAGTTTTAATATTTGATGGTTGAACTATTTTTTAAGAAATAGTCAGCTCAAATTATATCGGATGGGTTTATCCATTCGATAAACCCAAAGGCGTGGAGGGTGGGAGGGGCTAGTTGCCATCCGATGTTTTTTCACTCTGAGGAAATGAACCATAACTTTTAATTTCCATTCAAATAAACCCTCTCTGAAGTTTATACGATCATCCTTTTCATAAGAACAACATACGGCCCCAGGACATAGCTGACAATGCCCGCCCCCGGGCCCTTGGGAGTTGTGTCGGCAACGGAGTTTTTGTTATCGGACCTTTGAACTATCTGGAAATCAACTACATTGAACTTTCATTCAGGTTCTATAACTTTTAGGGGATCTTTCCTCCTTTTTTCGAAAATCAGCATAATTTTCTCAGGTGCGTAGCTTTTGATGGGTAGAACTAAACTTGATGAAACTTACATATTTGAAATCAGCAGTAAAATCTGATTCTTTTAATGTAGCTATTGGTATCAAAATACCGTTTTCTAGAAGTTTCGGTTACCATTGAGCCGGGTCGCTCCTTACTTACAGTTCGTTACCACGAACTGTTTGATTAAATAACCTTATTTTAATCATAATGACATTTTAGTGATTTTAATCATAGGGAGCGCAATCGTGCTGCCTGTGATTAATATTTAATATATTTAAAATTAAGTCTCTATAAAAGAGCACTAGATTCAATCGAAACAACTCAGCACTTGTAACTTAGCATAAATACGACGAATGACAAACATAAACTTTAGTTATTTTCAGGTTATTGCATTCAAACATAGAATGTTAACGCTATTTACTGTCATATATTTTAACATTGCAAAAAAATATTGAACAAAAGAATGTATTGCCAAGATACCTTATTATGTTTTCAAAAATATTTAAAAGTATTGCCAAAAATATTGCCAATATACGAAACGTACTTATCATATACAATGATTTATACATTCAATGCAAAGGTCATATGGATGGAAAATTGTTATTTTCTTGGAATTCAGACTAAAAACAAAAATCTCTTTTGAAAACGTGGTAAAACCATCCATAGATTACGTTGTTTTTAATTTAAAGAAACTTGACTCAGATAAAATAAAGTGTCTTGAAGTGAGTATATTCAGTTGAATCTAAGCAAACACAAGCAACCCAGCAGCAACCCTACACGAGCAACTCAGCACATACACAAAGATTCGAAAAACGTAACTGTAGTTATTAGAAAAGAGGAGTAAGAGACACAATCAACACCGGCAGAAATAAAGAGCAGAAGTTGCAACAATTAAAAGTCAAAGTGATATTGCATTTCACACTTATATATTTAACTTCAAACGAAGGCATGCTTTTTTAAGTGTTTCTTACAATTTATTCAGAATCCTATCAAACCGCTACATTTCACAAATAATAATCACAGTTTTTGCTTATATTTTTTTCAAATAGGGTTTCAATTATTTTTTGTTAGACAGTTCTCGTAAAATAGTTAAAAAGATTCTAAAGATGTTTTTGCAAAATAGTAATTTGTTATTATTGCAAATAAAAATGAAAATGAACAGGCATTCTTGTTTATCGTCCTGATTTTTTTTTCTAATTCTGTTTTACAAAATTTTACGTAATGACAGATTACTGGCTGCACTGAAATATTGTAACTGAGCTATTTAAAAATATGTCCTTTAAAAAATAATACTGTTGGACCATAAATTGAAAGTTTCGTTTATAGTAAGTTAATCTGTTTGATATTTGATTATTAACAAGTTTACGTTGCCGTATATAATTCCAGTAAAGTTCCTCTCAGTCTGTTGCCTGGGCTGGATAATAGTCACTTTTGTAGATAAAATGAAAATTAGGCAAGATTTGAATGCCATCAACAGATCTTGTTCGCAATTTGTTGCTATTAGCAGTGTAGAGCTTTCAAACGTAGGCCTTATTAGAATTGATGATGGCTTGCACGTAGCTTTGAAAAATTGGCTTTAAAAAGATGGCTTTTGCTGCATGCAAAAACATTTTTTTTTCTTATCTTAACGGCTTTCTTAACAATGTATAGCTATTTCATGATAATGTTGGCATTTCAAACTAACCTACTGGCATATTAGTATTCCGGCTCCACAGTAGAGGTTTAGAGTTGTAGTCAAGGGAAAACACAAAACATTCATACATCTTGTTTTTGGTTTTTATAAACTAGCAGCTATGACTATGATGGCATTGGCACAGCTGGGGCTTTCTGTGCCCAGAAACAATAGCAGTTTTTATCCCCTATCTCTACCAACAGTATCACAATCATAGGCAACGGAATAGTGCTGTCCAAGTAAAGGAGAAGTGGGTACAATGTATTTTTCCTTTTCACCAAGGCACTTCGTACAGAACGAATTGTCGTAAAACTGAAGCTGCTGCATCACCCTCTACAGAACAGGAGTTAGAGAAAACTGAAGAACCTATTGCTTCAGAGATATCTCGTCAAGTTTCTCCAAAGTTTGGTGTGAGAGTGCAATCTGGTCTTACAGACTCTGTTGAGACTATAATTAATAAGTTGTACAATTCTGTCTTACTGGACTTCAGTCCCATCTTAGACCGTATTGAACGAGAGCTGAAGGCGTTTAGAATGCAAACCTTTAATCTAGAGAATCAAATTGAAAAAATCGAAATCAAGCTTGACGATAAAATTCAAGAAAATATCTTGGACACTCTTATTTTCAACGGTCTGAAACAAAATCCAGGAGTTGACCTTAAAAAGTCTTTGCTCAATGTCCTATCGACACAGGTGGGTGTTATTGGTATGTCTTATGGCAAATTATCAAGTATTTTCAGGTTTAGAAGGAGTGGGTCTCATACTGCTAGTGTCAAAATTGCCCTAATTCCAGTGCGATTTGCTAGCAAAGAAGTTGCTCGAAAAGTTTTCTCACGGAAGTCTAAACTAGCTGGTTCGAGCATCTTTGTTTCAGAGTCCCTTACTAAGCAACGTCACGATTTGCTAAATGCCGTAAGGGATCGGTTTGGTGTCAAACATGTACGGACTGACCTTGGCAACATACTAGTGAAGTCGCCACGTGAACCGTCGGCGCGGTTAATAAGATCCCTTGGTGAATGCATTTGAAATAGTATTTGTGTTGTTTTTCGTCGTTTTTTTTTCTTTCTCTTGTACTGTTTTTTTTCACCCCTTTCCTTACTACTTTTCTCTATTGTTATCCTCATTATTATTCTCAAAAACTGTGAATTCTCAGTCCTGCATTTTCTTTTGTTACTATTTTTCTTTTCACTTAGAAAGATTTGTTCGGTTCGTCTATTTTTCGCTATTTTGATCATTTTCTCTTTTATTTTCAAAAATTGTTGATTCTCAGTCTTCTTTTTTTTCTTACTCTCCTTTTCTTTTCATTTAGAGAGATTTGTTTGGTTTGTGTATTTATTTACTTTTACTGCGTCTATATTTGACTATTTAAGGAGCCACCCTTTTCGTCTAGGAGAG
>JAQQPU010025593.1:0-11949 GCA_029168905.1 Artemia sp. Kazakhstan ARC1039 | reverse complement strand
AAAATCTAAGTATCAGAGTGATCAAATTCTTTATCAACATCCTTTTTCGGCTACATAGGATACCATTGACAAAATATAAGTATCAGAGTGAATAAATGTTTTAAAAATATCTTTTGTCGGATACATAGGATAACGTTGACAAAATCTAAGTATCAGAGTGAATAAATCCTTTATGAACATCCTTTGTTGGATACTTCAGATAACATTCACAAAATCTAAGTATCAAAGTGAATAAATACATTATCAACATCTAAGTATCAAGAGTGAATAAATCCTTTACCAAAAGCCCTTGTCGAATATATACGATAACATTGACAAAATCTAAGTATCAGAGTGAATAAATCATTTATCAACATCTTTTGTCAGATACGTCGGATAAAATTGACAAAATCTAAGTATCAGAGTGAATAAATTCATTAGCAGCATCTTTTATTTGATACATCGGATAACAATATCAAAATCTAAGTATCAGAGTGATACCAAAATCCTTTGTCGGAAATGTATGTGTGCGTTGTCATGATAGCGAAAAGCTAAATTTCTTTGGACTACCGAAACCATTCAACATTGCTCATGGTAGATATGCTAGAGTGAGAGCACCAGAGATGATAGTGTTAAACGAGAATGTCGACATAAAAATAATAGTTGATTAAGATAGGCATCTTCTTGCTACTGTTTCTGGTAACACGTTACTTGTTGATAAATCCCATTGCCATTGTTCTGGTATTACTATTCAAATGAAAGCAAAGGGGAAAAGAAAAGCTAACTGCTGCACTAATGTAATAAATTTTATTTTGTCTACGTGCCAGAACTGTTACCTGTGTAAACACAATGTGAGAATAGACAGTGAAATCGCTAGCAAAATAAAAAGGACATTGGCAGACAATATCACTAATGAATATAACGATAAATTGATGGAAAATAAGGCGCAAGTGAACATTATTGCTACTATTGATCATATACCCAATGAACCTAATAATACCAAAGATGAAACGCTTATTGAACCTGTAGGTGACATGCCAGTAAAATTGTGTATGACTCACAATGGAATAATGATTATTCTACTGGTTACGAAGTGAGAGAAGGAAGTAGCTACAGTATCAAGAGAGAACATGATGAATTATTTTATGGAGAAGATTCAAAATGTCCAAAGTTGTTCAATGTTATTAATAATGTATAATAACATATGCAACATATTTTTATGTTAATGTTCTACTTGTCGTCATTTTGATAAAAATATTTTATGCATTACTTTGTTATATTACCATTATTTTTAGGGTACGCTAGCATGTCAAACTTTTAGAATGTTTATTAAAAGGTCAGAGATGTAAGAAAAGGAATTTTCAGAGACATAGATACTACTAGCAGGCTCATAACATCATTAACTGTTGACTGAGTATTAAAAATTAATAAAAAAAAGTACTTTTGCATAGAACAAATTCAACTACACAGTTACTTCTTAGCATCAAAAGGATCTTACAACATTTCACAGAATCGAGATGGTTTAATCACTCTGATACTTAGATTTTGTTAATGTTATCCTATGTATCAGACAAAGGATGCTAATAAAGGATTTATTCACTTCGATAGTTAGATTTTGTCAATTTTATCCTATGTATCCGACAAAGGATGTTGATAAATAATTTATTCTCTCTGATACATAGATTTTGTCAGTGTTATCCTATGTATCCGACAAAGGATGTTTATATAGAATTTATTCACTCTGATAGTTAGATTTTGTCAATGTTATCCGATGAAACAGACAAAGGATGTTGATAAAGACTTTATTCACTCTGATACTTAGATTTTGTCAATGCTATCCTATGTATCCGACAAAGGATGTTGAAAAAGACTTTATTCACCCTGATACTTAGATTTTGTCAATGTTATCCTATGTATCCATCAAAAGATGTTGATAAAAATTTATTCACTCTGATATTTAGATTTTGTCCATGTTATCCTATGTAGCCGACAAAGGATGTTGATAAACAATTTAATCATTCTAATTTTACAATTTTGATAATGTTATCTGACGTGTCCGAGAAACGATGTTGATAGGGAATTTATTCACTCTGATATTTAGATTTTGATAATGTTATCCGATGTATCCAATAAAAGATGTTGCTAATGAATTTATGTAAGAAACTTATGTAATGAATTAAGTAAGAAACACATGCTTGTTTCTTAGTTCAAATATCGATCTTTGTCAGTATTCAACGCAACGATGATTTTATCATGTGTACACACTTTCTTTGAATAATTCATTTTCGCTTCTTTTTTTTTCTAAATATGATGCAGATGTTTATCCTTCCAATGTGTGAAAATTACTGATTTAATACATACATTAAACTATGTAGTGTCGATAACCTGCCATAGAGTACCACTGGGACAGCCGCATAGTGTTTATGAGCTATCATAAAGTATCTTTCATACAGCCGCATAAATAAATATAAATAAATAAATAAAAACCTATTTTTATTTGTGTATCGATCAATTTTTCAGACTCCGTCTTATCATTTGTAGCCTACAAAACATGTTGATAAAGAATTTAATCACTCTGATACTAAGATTTTGTCAATGTTATCCAATGTAGTCGACAAATGATCTTGTTAAACAAAGGAATTTTCAGGGGCATAGATACTACTAGCAGATTCATAACACCATTAACTGTTGACTGAGTATCAAAAATTAATAGCACGCTAAGTAAGCTTAAATAAACCTAACTTTTTTGCATGATTCTCACACTATAGCCGTGTGTCTGAGCGACTGTGTTGCCATCTATAGCTATAGGTGTGAAGATGGCAACAGTAGCCTCTCAATTCTGTGAAATGTTGTAAGATCATTTTGATGCTAAGAAATTACCTGTGTAGTTGAATTCGTTCTATGCAAAATTACTTTTTTTTATTAATTTTTGATACTCAGTCAACAGTTAATGGTGCTATGAGTAGGAGGTGTGGGAGGATCCCAGCCCAAGTCAACCCCCGAATCTTATTATGAAGTAGTACTTCAAAGTTTATATTAAACTAAAATCATCAACAAAGCAAAAAAAACATGACAAAAATCAAAGTGTTGCCCCCCATAACCAAATTATCCTTTTTGTGTGGGAGGATCCAACCCCAGCTTAACCCCCGAATCTTACCATGAAGTGGTACTTGAAAGTTTATAATAAACTAAAATCATTGACAAAGTGAAAAAAAAACGTGACAAAAATCAAAGTGTTGCTCCCCGCAACCAAATTATGCTATTTGTGTGGGAGGATCCCAGCCCAAGTCAACCCCCGAATCTTACTATGAAGTGGTACTTGAAAGTTTATATTAAACTAAAATCTTCGACACAGTGGAAAAAACATGACTAAAATCAAAGTTGTGTCCCCCGCGACCAAATTATCCTATTTGTTTGGGAAGATCCAAGCACAAGTCAACCCCCGAATCTTACTATGAGGTGGTACTTGAAAGTTTATATTAAACTAAAATCATAGACACAGTGAAAAAACATGACACATGACACAAATAGAATAATTTGGTTGCGGGGGCAACACTTTGATTTTTGTCATGTTATGCCCTGGGGGCATATAAGGTTTTTATAGAAGGTGTTGTCGTAGAATTTCAAAACAGGCTCATTCGATTGGAAGTTCAAAGGGCTAGTGCCCTTTTTAATACTCGAAAGTGATTGGAGGGCAACTAGAACCCCCCCCCCCCAACGCCCATCATTCCCACAAACACATCCAATAAAAATTTTGAGACAGCCATTTTGTTCAGCACAGTTGATTTCCCGATAGAAAATATGTTTTTGCGGAGGACACTCCTCCACAACCCTCAGGGCAAGGGTTTGAAGTTATGCCGTGGGGGCATATAAGATTTTTATAGAAGGTGTTGTCGTAGAAACTTCAAAAAACGCTCATTCGATTGAAAATTCAAAGGGCTACTGCCCTTTTTAATAGTCGAAAGTGATTGGAGGGCAACTAGCCCCCCCACGCCCATCATTCCCCCAAACACATCCAATCAAAATTTTGAGATAGCCATTTTGTTCAGCTTAGTTGATTTCCAGATAGGAAATATGTTTTTGAGGAGGATACTCCCCCACAGGCCTCAGGGCAAGGGTTTTAAGTTATGCCCTGGGGGCATATAAGGTTTTTATAGAAGGCGTTGTCCTATAAACTTCGAAAAAGCTCATTCGATTGGAAATTCAAAGATCTAGTGCCCTTTTAATAGTCGAAAGCCATTGGAGCGCAACTAGTCCCCCCTCCCCCCACGCCCATCATTCTCCCAAACACATCCAATAAAAATTTTGAGATAGCCATTTTGTTCAGCGTAGTTGATTTCCAGATAGAAAATACGTTTTTGAGGAGGACACTCCCCCACAACCCTCATGGCAAGGATTATAAGTTATGCCCTGGGGGCATATAAGGTTTTTATTTAAATCTTTGTCGTAGAAACTTGAAAAAGTGCTCATTCGATTTGAAATTAAAAGGGCTAGTACCCTTTTTAATAGTCGAAAGTAATTTTAGGGCAACTAACCCCCCTCTCATGCCCACCTTTTCCCCAAACACATCCAATCAACATTTTTAGATAGCCATTTTATTCAACGTAGTTGAAAGTTTTGGAAATTAGATCTTTAAGGATGACAACCCCTCCCCTCACAGCCCTCAGGGCAAGGGTTGTAAGTTATGCCCTGGGGGCATATAAAGTTTTTATTGAAAGTGTTGTCGTCGAAACTTCAAAAAGGCTCATTCAATTGGAAATTCAAAGGGCTAGTGCCTTTTTTAATAGTTGAAAATGATTGGATAGCGACTAACGCTCCTCTCACGCCCACCATTTTCCCAAACACTTCCAATCAAAATTTTGAGATATACATTTTGTTCAACGTTTTTAAAAGTTCTGGAAATTAGGTCTTTTAGGATGGTAACCTCCTCAGAGCCCTCAGTGCAAGGGTTTTAACTTATGCCCTGGGGGCATATAAAGTTTTTATTGAAAGCGTTGTCGTAGAAACTTCAAAAGGGCTAATTCAGTTGGAAATTGAAAGGGCTAGTGCGTTTTTTAATAGTTAAAAGTGATTGGATAGCGACTAACGGCCCTCTCACGTCCACCATTTTCCAACACACATCCAATCAAAATTTTGAGATATCTTTTTTGTTCATCGTAGTGGAACGTTCTGGAAATTAGGTCTTTTAGGGTGATAACCCTCTCAGAGCCCTCAGTGCAAGGTTTGTAAGTTATGCCGTGGGGGTATATAAGGTTTATATGGAAAGTTGTTGTATAAATCATAGGCAGCGCGATTGCGCTGCCTAAGTAAAGAACGGGGACACTCGAGAACGAGACAAGAAACGGGGACTAAGTAAAGAGGTGGACACTCCCCCCATCCCTCAGGGCAAGGGTTTTAAGTTATGCCCTGGGGGCATATAAGAACGATGTTGGAACAATGTATTATTTATTAATTTTTTCCTTTAGAGCAGGTCACTTCGTGTCGAAGAAGTTGTCGTAGAAACTTCGAAAAGGGCTCATTCAATTGGAAATTGGAGTGACTTGTGCCACTTTTTAATAGTCGAAAGTGATTAGAAGGTGACTATCACCCGTTCCACGCCCACCATTTCTCGAAACACATCCCATCAAAATTTTGTTCAGCATAGTTGATTTCCAGATAGAAACTATGTTTTCGAGGACAGTCCCCCACAGCCCTTAGGGCAAGGGTTGTAATTTATGCCCTGGGGGCATATAAGATTTTTTATAGAAGGTGTTGTCGTAGAAACTTTAAAAAAGGCTCATTCGATTGGAAATTCAAAGGGCTAGTGCCCTTTTTAATAGTCGAAAGTGATTAGAGGGCAACTAACCCGCCTCTCACGCCCACCTTTTCCCCAAACACATCTAATCAAAACTTTGAGATAGCCATTTTATTAAACGTAGTTTTAAGTTCTGGAAATTAGGCCTTTGAGGATGACAACCCCCCCCTCCACAGCCCTCAGGGCAAGGGTTATAAATTATGCCCAGGGGGCATATAAGGTTTTTATATAACGCGTTGTCGTAGAAACTTCAAACAGGGCTCATTTGATTAGAAATTGAAATGGGTAGCGCCCCTTTTAATTGTCGAAAGTGATTGGAAAGCAACTAACACCCCTTCCACGCCCACCATTTCCCCAAACACATCCAATAAAGATTTTAGATAGCCATTTTGTTCCACCCAGTTCAAAGTTCAGGAAATTATACCTTTGAGCAGGACACTCCCCCCACAGTCTTCAGGTTAAGGGTTATAAGTTATGCCCTGGGGGCATATTTGGTTTTTATTGAAATTTTGTCGTAGAAACTTGAAAAAGGGCTCAAACAAAGTGATTTGAGGGCAACTAACCCCCCTCTCACGCCCATCGTTTCTCCAAACACATCCAATCAATTTTTTAGATAGCCATTTTTTTAACGTAGTTGAAAGTTTTGGAAATTAAGTCTATAAGAGTGACAACCCCCCTCCCCACGGCCCTCAGGGCAAGGGTTGTAAGTTATGCCCTGGGGGCATATAAGGTTTTTATTGAAAGCATAATAACTTCAAAAGGGCTCATTCAATTGGAAATTGGAAGGGCTAGTGCCTTTTTTAATAGTTGAAAGAGATTGAAAAGTGACTGACGCCCCTCTCACGCCCACCATTTTTCCAAACACATCCAATCAAAATTTTGAGATATCCATTTTTTTCAACGTCGTTGAAAGTTCTTGAAATTAGGTCTTTTAGGATGATAACCCCCTCAGAGCCCTCAGTGCAAGGGTTGTAAGTTATGCACTGGGGGCATATAAAGTTTATATAGAAAGTTGCTATAGAAATTTCAAAAAGGGCTCATTTGATTGGAAATTGAAATTGCCCTATTTAATAGTCGAAAGTGAGTAGAGAGTAATTAATCCCCTCTTACGCCCACCATTTCCCCAAAAAAATTCAATCAAAGTTTAGATATAGCCATTTTGTTCAACGTAGTGGAAAGTTCTGGAAATTATGTATTTAAGAATGATAAACACCCCAGAGCCCCAAGGGCAAAGGCTGTAAGTTCTGCCCTGGGGGCATATAAGGTTTTTATAGATAGAGTTGTCGTAAAACTTCAAAAGGGGCTCATTCAATTCGAAATTGAGAGGGCTAGTGCCCTTCGTAATATTCGAAAGTGATGGGTGGGTAACTAACCCCCCTCTCACAACCTCCATTCCTCCAAGCACATCCAATCAAAATTTTCAGATAGCCATTTTTTTCAACGTAGTAGAAAGTTCTGGAAATTAGGTCTTTGAGAATGACACCCCCCCCCAGCACTTAGGGCAATGGTTGTAATTTATGCCCTGGGGACGGCTAGGGCCATTTTTAATAGTTGAAAGCCATTGGAGAGCGACTACCGCCCCTCTCATGCCCACCATTTCCCCAAACACATCCAATCAAAATTTTGAGATAGCCATTTTGTTTAACGTAGTTGAAAGTTCTGGAAATTTGGTCTTAGAGAATGACAACCACCCTAACAGACCTTAGGATAAGGGTTGTAATGTATGCCCTGTGGGCATATAAGGTGTTTATAGAAAGCGTTGTCGTTCCCTAAAAGGCTCATTCGATTGGAAATCGAAAAGCCTAGTGCCCTTTTTAATGGTCAAAAGTGATTGGAAGGCTTGACATTTTTATAATAAAGTTCGATATGGCTATAATATATTATTTTTTGTTGTTGTTGTTGTTTAGACCAGGGCACTTCGCATCGAAGGAGCTGTCGTGGGAACTTTGAAAAGGGCTCATTCGATTGAAAATAGAAAATGCTGATGCCCTTTTCAATAGTCAACAGTGATTGGAGGGCAACTAATCCCCCTTCCACGCCAACCCTCCCATTTTCCCATTATGTTTAAAAACGAAACGTTGCAATAAGATTAAATCAAAATGCACTGCGATAATGCTAATCAAACAGTTCGTGGTAACAAACTGTAAGTAAGGAGCGACCCGGCTCAATGGCAACCGAAACTCTAGAAAACGGTATTTTGATACAAATAGATACATTAAAAGAATCAGATTTTAATGCTGATTTCAAATATATAAGTTTCATCAAGTTCAAGCCTACTCATCAAAAGTTAGGCGCCTGAGAAAATTTGGTTGATTTTCGAAAAAAGAGGGCAAGACCCCCTAAAAGTTATAGAACCTTAATGAAAATCACACCATTATATTCCGTGTATCAGAGAACCGTATTGTAGAGGTTTCAAGCTCCTATCTTCAAAAATGTGGAATTTTGTAATTTTTGCCAGAAGAAAGATCACGGGTGCGTGTTTATTTGTTGTTTTTTTTTTCCAGGGGTGATCTTTTCGACCCAGTGGTCCTAGAATATCGTGGGCGGGCTCATTAGAACGGAAATTAAAAGTTCTAGTGCCCTTTTTAAGTGACCAAAAAATGGGGGGCAACTAGGCCCCCTCTCATGTTTATTTTTTTCCCAAAGTCACCTGATCAAAATTTTGAGATAGCCATTTATTTCAGTATGTTCGAAAATATTATAAGTATGTCTTTTAGGATGACTTAATCCCCCGAAGTTCCCGGAGGGAGGGCTGAAAGCTATGAACTAACCCAATGTTTACATATAATATTGGTTATTGGGAAGTATACAGACGTTTTCAGGGGAGATTTCTACTGGTAGTGGGGGGGGGTGGTTCGGCGGTTGATTGGGAGGCTCTTTCCATGAAAGAAGTTTTCATGGGGGAAGGGACATTGCTATGAAGGGGACGCCGAACTTTCCAGCATTATTTAAAAAAAGATCAGAAATTAAATATAAAAAAAAACAAGTTTTTCAACTGCAACAGCAGCAACATCAAAACTTTAAACGAACAGAAAATATTACATATATGATTGGGTTCACCCCCTAGTAAATACCTCGCTCTTTAAGCCAAAGATTTTTTAGTACTTTCATAAGAGCTATTTATTCTAATTAACGGCCTTTGTGATTAAGCGGTCATTTTTAAAGAATTGGAACAAAATTCAAACTTTTACTTAAAGAGCAAGGTATTGACTGGGGGGCGAACCCCCTAATATACGTATTAAAAATATATGAATTTAGAATTTCGTTACGTAAGTTAATTCGTAAGTTACGTATATTTATTACTAATAAAAACATTTCGTAAATAAAATTAAACAAGTTTCGAGAAAGCCATGTAACCAACTAAAAGTAAATTAATATGAAAATTGTGTTTTAATTATTCATGTACGATGAGCCAAGATCAAAACCTGCATTTATTCAAAAACGTTCAAAAATTAAATAAAAAAACAAATTTTTTTAACTGAAAGTAAGGAGCGACATTAAAACTTAAAACGAACAGAAATTATTCCTTATATGAAAGGGGCTGTCCCTTTCTCAACGCCTCGCTCTTTACGCTATAGTTTGACTTTCTCACAACTCTTTTTTTTATTACAATGAAAAACTTTAGCGTAAAGAGTGAGGCGTTGAGAAGGGGACAGCCCCTTTCGTATACGGAATAATTTCTGTTCGTTTTAAGTTTTAATTTCGCTCCTTACTTTCAGTTAAAAAAACTTGTTTTTTTTATTTAATTCCCAATAAGGCATATCAGAAGTTTCCCAAGAACGACTGAAGGTATTATGTTCAAACTTTCGGGGCTACTTCTTCTCTTAAAATTTAACCAAATCGAAATAGTGTAAGTATGTCCAAGCTATCAAAGCAAGTAAACAGATTTTATTGCGAATGGTATCAAGTTTTCCATTTCAGGTCAACTATAGGAGGTATCAAACTAAATTGAACAGTATTATTTGTGTCCAGATTTTTAAAAGGGTGTATGTTGTTAAAAATTGCTGGAAATTTTTCTCCAGCATACAAATAGCAGGTCAAACTATAAAGTCTTAAAATACGAAAAGAATTAAAGTATTATTTTCTTTTTCTCTGAAAAGACCATGTCAATATAAAACGAACAGAAATGAACAGAAATTAAAATAAATAACCGAGTCAAACTCAAAACGAGCAGAAATTAACATAAGTTGGGCGCAAAACCCCTATGCCTTCCCAAGGCCGGAACAAAATTCGCACGTTACTGAAAAAATACAAATGAATGTGCATTGTCAGTTTAATATACATGTACTCATATTTAGTAATCAAAATGTTAATATTATTTAATTTATTAAAGTTATAAAAGTAAAAGCATTTATATTTTTTCAGTAAAGTGCAAATTTTTTTCTGGCCTTGGGAAGGCATAGCGTTTTGCGCCCAACTTATGTTAATTTCTGTTCGTTTTGGGTTTCATTTATTTATCGATGCTGATTTGTGGTAGTTTCACGCTTGGTATATTTTTTTATTTTATTTTTGCACATTTTTTGTTTAATGGAGTTCTCTACTTTTCTTTGAAAAAATTATTTTATGGAAAGTTTTTTTAATTAATAACATTAAAAAAACTAAGTATCAGAGTGATTAAATTCTGTATCAACATCTTTTGTCGGATACACAGGATAACATTGACAAAATATAAGTATCAGAGTGAATAAATTTTTCGTCAACATCCTTTGTTAGATACACAGGATAACATTTACAGAATCTAAGTATCGGAGTGAATAAATCCCTTATCAACATCCTTTGTTAAATACATCGGATAAAACTGACAAAATCTAAGTATCAGAGTGGATAAAGTCTTTATCAACATCTTTTGTCGGATACGTCAGGTAACATTATCAAAATCTAAGTATCAGAGTGATTAAATTCTTTATCAACATCTTTTGTTGGATACAAAGGTTAACATTAACAAAATCGAAGTATCAGAGTGAATAAATCATTTATCAACATCTTTTGTGAGATACGTCGGACAAAATAGGATACATAGGATAACATTGACAAAATCTAAGTTTCAGAGTGATTAAATCATTTATCAACATCTTTTGTAAGATACGTCGGATAAAATTGACAAAATCTAAGAATCAGATTGAATAAATTCTTCATCAACATCTTTTGTCGGATACATAGGATAACTTTGACAATATCTAAGTATCAGAGTGAATAGAATCTTTATCAACATCTTTTGTCGGATACATCAGATAACATTCACAAAATCTAAGTATCAGAGTGAATAAATGAGTATCAGAGTGAATATCAGAGTGATTGATGTTCACTCTGAACCCCTCGGACTCACCTTAATTGATAAACAATTTTAAGCCCTTTATCACTTTCATACGATCCAATTAAAAAAATAAGAATTATATTGTCATCTGTCTCATCCTATTATTCAAATCATCAATTAAGATCAGACATACCAGAATTATGCAAATGGCATACCTTTTTGCAAATTGAGACACCTTTATGCAATTGAGCTACCTTTTTGATATCTGTAACAAGTACTAATGATGAATAAATTATGTAACGTCAGTAGCTAGGATATTCAGGTCACCGTATATAGCGAGGCAGAAACTTATCCGGCTTGGACCAGAAAGTGGTTTGACAAGTTTTGTCTCTGTAGAATGTCAATATAGCAAACTACTTACCAAGCAATCTAGATAATTCCCACATTCTGTATTTTTGGTATGATTTTGCTAAATTGCGTACAGGCTTATATATTATGGGTTTATGTAATGATTTTTTTTTATCGCTTTTTACTTTGAAATCATTTTCAGATGCGTTTGATGAAAAGGATTCGAACTGCAATAATAGAAGGCGTTTTTCCTGAGTATATACATGAATTTCTGAAGAAAATGTATCCCAACAAGCAAGTTCCTAAATGGGCATTAGATGCCCTAGAGTCTGTTAATATTGATATGAAAAATTATGTTGTACAACCCGAAAAGAAACGGAAATTGGTTCCTCAATAAACTAATTCAAGAAAAAAAAGAAATTGAGACGGCTTTTCAAGATTGTTAGGTACGGTGTCAAAGGAATCTCTTTCCCACTCCCCTCTTTTTCTCTCTCTCTCTCTCTCCCTCTCTGTCTCTCTCCCTCTCTGTCTCTCTGTCTCTCTCTCTCTCTCTCTCTCTCTCTCTCTCTCTCTC
>JAQQPU010025592.1:0-11949 GCA_029168905.1 Artemia sp. Kazakhstan ARC1039 | reverse complement strand
ATTTAGGATAAAATGTTGCTATTGTAGCTAGTAGAGAAGGAGAATGCTCCATCAAGGCTATCAAAACTCTTGAAAATACTAATAGTATAGGGTAAAATGTTGCTATTTTAGCTAGTTTAGAAGGATAATGCTCCATCAAGGCTACCAAAAAAACCTTGAAAATACTAGTAATATAAGGTAAAATGTTGCTATTGTAGTTAGTTTAGAAGAAAAGACGAGATTTAATGTTCTTGATAAAAACGTGGACGAGATTTAATGTCCTCGGTAAAAGCCTAGACGAGGTTTAATGTCCTTGGTAAAAGTCTGGACGAGATTTAATGTCCTTGGTAAAAGCCTGGACGAGATTTAATGTCCGTGGTACAAGCCAGAACGAGATTTAATGTCCTTGGTAAAAGCCTGAACGAGATTTAATGTCCTTGGTAAAAGTCTGGACGAGATTTAATGTCCTTGGTAAAAGCTTGGACGAGATTTAATGTCCTTGGTAAAAGTCTGGACGAGATTTATTTTCCTTGGTAAAAGCCTGGACGAGATTTAATGTTCTTGGTAAAAGTCTGGACGAGATTCAATGTCCTTGGTAAAAGCCTGGACGAGATTTAACGTCCTTGGTAAAAGTTTGGACGAGATTGAATGTCCTTGGTAAAAGTCTAGACGAGATTTAATGTCCTTGGTAAAAGTCTGGACGAGATGTATTGTCCTTTGTAAAAGCCTGGCCGAGATTTAATGTCCTTGGTAAAAGCCTGGACGAGATTTAATGTCCTTGGTAAAAGCCTGGGAAGGAGAATGCTCCATCAAGGCTACCAAAGTTTCAGAAATTTAAAATAATTATTCTCAATACATACCTCCAAATAAAAAATAAAATGTATCTCTTAATAGAGTTAGCATTCCCTGAGATGCCTTACCTTTTTTCGTTTCTACTTTCAAATCCCCTAAAATGTCAATTAATTTCTGACGTTTCCTATGTTCTGGCAACTGTGCACAGATACATTTTAAATTCCCATGAAACCTTCCAAATTTATAAACACGTCTCATGGAGAAATTGTGTCAAACAGATATTTTGCCCCGTCAGTATTTCTAACTCCCTCATAAGAATGTTTACGAAGTGAAATGGTATGCCTTCTTCTACTTTCATTTAAGTGTTTTATGATCGCTGATCAAAGTTTATGTTATTTGTGCCTTTCATTTGTTGTTTTACTATGTTCATGGCCGTATATTTGGCTTTAAAAAAACATTTCTCTATTTATCTATCTAATATGCAGAATAATTGTACCAAACAAATTTTGCATGCAGACTCGCTATACTTTACCCTCCCCCCCCTAATATACAAATCTATAGCCCAATTTTATTTCTAAAGTAGCTAAAAACTGGTGTGTTCTCGAATTTTACACAGCGTAAACTTGAGTGAGTGGTGCATAATACACAAGTACTAAATTCGTTCCCCCTACGGAAATAAAACTCAAATAAAATTCTCAAATTCGGAAAGCCTTAATTTCCACGGGGAGTATTTTCCGGGGGGGGGGGTAAACGCATAGAACCATGAAAACCACATACCTTCGTTTCACGAGAAGCAATAACATTTGTTATTTATTGGTGCTACGTAATTATTTGCTTGTTCTTAAAAATCATAGGCAGCGCAAGAGCGCTGCCAAAGTAAAGAGCAAAGTGGGCAAAATGTTTTGTTTTCACCAAGGCACTTTGCATGAAAGAAGTTATTATAGGATTTTGGAAGGGGCTAATTCATTTGGAAATTGAAAGTTTTAGTGCTCTTTTTAAGAGTCAAAAGTGATCGGAGGGCAACAAGCCTTTTTCCCTCGTATCTTTTTTCGCCGAAGACATACGATCAAAATTTTGAGGCAGCCATGTTGTTCAGCATAGTTGAAAGGTACAACAACTATGTCTTTGAGGATAACAACCACAAAACAGCCCTGGGGGCAAGGGAGGTAAGTTATTCAATTTGCTCATTGCTTACACGCAGTATTCGCTATACGGAAAGGGGAGCATGTTTGACCTTTTGTGTAAAAAAGGCCAAGGGCATTCAGGTAAAGCTCTCACAGAATGCTGATAGGAGCAATGACCTAAGTCAAGACACACTATGTGCATACGGGTCGCCCAAAGGGCGCATCTCAACAGTGACTTGTTGGAAAGTGACTTGTTGAATGATGAGGGGGATTATCAATTGACCAAAAGGCAGTGTGGGCACGCTACTGTAACTAGAAGTACTATTTATTTTGCGACTACTACAAAGGCTGAGAATATTTAGGTAAAATTTTCAGGAAATGTTGAGGAGAAAGTTTGACTAAATCAAAACACGACTTCCAGTTCTAGGGCATGATGAGGGGGGTGTTCAACTGACCAAACAACGTTATGTGTATTATAGCTATTACTACTACTAAGCTAAGAAGTGCAGGGCTGGCACCCCCCCGTGTCTTCTAAAGACCAGAATATAATTTGCACTTTACTGAAAGAAAATGCATTTTAGATGTTTTTCTGTTTTTAACTTCAATAAATCTGAAATTACTAGGACTTTCAGGAACGAATATCAGTATATATATTAAACTGTAAATCCACATTAATTTATTCAGCCCTACTTCTCTTAGTTTCTGATCTTTTTGAGTTTAACTTGGTTATTTATTGTAATTTCTGTTCGTTTTGGGTTTCACTTATTGATTGATGGTGATTTATGGTAGTTTACGCTTAAATAAGTATTTGACTTCATTTCTGCTTATCTTCGTTTATTTTGCTCATCTTTGGTTCTTTTTGCTCATTAATCTTTGGTTAATACAACCTGCACCGTTTTCTGACGCAAAAGCAAAATATTAAAAGAGTCAAAAATGGTTCCATCTCTGATCAGACCAGACACCAACTGCTTTACTGCTGAACGCCCTCCTCTCCCACCCCAATCTGTTAAAAGCTTCACTCTTTTACCCCCTTCCGTGAAGTTCCCATTTCCTTTAAATCCTTTCTTGTGATAATCCTTTATATTTAGTCATTTATAGATAACTATTATATGCAAGTTATAGTAAATCATATATTACAACATATGTATAAAAAAGTGAGAAGGTGACTTAAAAGTCACCTCCTTGATTTCCTCTAATAAGGTGGTCCCCATTTTCTTATGTTTCAATTAGTTTTAGAAACTTGAGCACTTTGAAAGGTTGTTTTTTCTCGCTTGGCGGAGGTCCTTGCTGCTTGTTCCGTATTTCTAACTCACTGGTTGAAATTTATCCTCGGCATTGCTTTGTCCTTTTGTTTCTTCGTTTTTACTTCTTCATTTTTCATATTTTCTCTTACCTTGATAGAAGTGCGGATGGAAGACGGTGAACTTCCTCAAGCAAAATCAGCAAAGAAGTACACTATGGGCATTCTGGATGAAACATACATTATATTATTGAAAGCAGAATTCTTTGAAGTCTTCCAAGAAAATGTTTCGAAATGAAGCAGACTCCTCTTTCTGCTACTTTTAACAACTTATTGCAAAAAAAAAAAGATAATAAGCCGTGTCCGTTTCTTGGCTTGATTTGCCCAAAGCGTCACGATTCCTTGAGAAAGAAGGGCTCGCGATAGGCGGATTTGGAAAACAGGGCCCAGAGTGTCTAATCACGGCTTTATAAACTGCGACATAAATACCAATCTAAAACGAATAACAATTACTAGTACTAGAAACTTTACTAGTACATAAAGAGTAAGCTTTTATATATTTTAAGCACAATTTTGCCAGTCAAAGGAACACATTTATCGATTCCAATCTGAAACAAAAGCAGACCGAATATTCGCCCTCGTGAAGACTTGTATTTTTTCATTGAACGACGTGAAAATTGACTGCTTGCCTTCTGTCAAGACCTAGTGTAAGTACCAGAAGCAATAAAATTTTATCATATAGAACAAATGCAGATAGAGTTTATTTTGAGAGTGCTCAAAGTAGGCTAAGAATCTTCAGGTAAAAATTTCTAGCTTTACTCTTCAGCCTTTGTCTACTTTGGATGGGATGCTGGGAATTTAGCGCAATTTTAATCACTTTTTTATAATGAGAGCGATGCACGATAAAAAAAATTGTTCTTTGAAAAACAAACGCTGAAGAAAATAGTGCGCACTGGAAAAGACCTACTACTTGAAAGGTGCGAGCGGTTAGTATTCCAAGTGCGTTTGGAGCTTGTACTTTAATTGAGCTACAGTCAACTTCAAGCGTTTTACCCTCGTTGTTACAGCTATTCTGTTCGTTTTACTCTCGAACTCTAATTGACTTTTCATAACGCCCGTCACTAAGTAGAGTCAGAGCGTAGTCACTGACTACGCTCTGGAAGCTAGGAAGCTGAAAATTCCGCTTATGGGTTTCAGAATTTTTAACATAAGTGGTCTTAGTATATTTAAAAGGACTCAATTTCAGTTCATCCGAGAATTTTGCCTGCATATCTAGCAATTGCCTTACTGGCAAAGAAACAAAAATTCAAAGTTCGGATCTTGTCGAAACTACAGTCAGAACTACGGTTGGACTGACTTAAGTCAAGTCGACTACAGTAAACCACCGTAGTTATTGGTGGTAAAGCATTAAATTCACTTAATGAGTATTCATCAGCGAACAAAGGAGTAAATCCATGTCTTTATGTGGAGCGATCAAAATCACTCTAACACTGCTCCAACATGAGATATATTAGAAATAAAAGTTCCTAAATACTCAACTCTCAAATTTTATTAAAGAAAATCCAATTAAATAAAGATTCCATCAAACTTGAAAACACCAATGCATAAAGATTTCTTTCAGAAATATATAATCAGAAGAATGAGAAGAACTAAAACAAGAATGCAGCCAACGAAAAAAATTGTCATGTCCTGATCGCTTCTCTTTTCTATTAATCTAATTACGGTAGACCCCATTCCAATGGAATTGGCAGCATCTAGGGCACGTCCCTTGATCCCTGCAAAATTATAGGTTTCTAATAAAATCAAAAGAGTACAACTGCAATCTAGAATAACGATGAAATTTGCCACTAATTGAAAGATAGCGCTGATAGGACTACGGGGATGGGTTGAATTGCATGGCATGATTATATTCTTATTAGATCTATTTCCTTTTCAGGAGAGGGAGGAGGTAGATTTTCTTAAATTGTACAAACTTTCTTATGAAAATTGCTTTATTTTGGTGTAACCCAATCTTGACTAGAATTTATACATTTGGCATAATCGTGAGACATGACCTCCCCAAGCGTCCTTTTCTAAGTTCAGCATATTATGCGACCAGCATCGCTTTCACGTAACCTCACGAGTCAAATGGTTCGTGTTAACGAGCTGTAAGGAGCGACTCGTGCTAATAATCCTTTAAGTTTAAAGCTACCCACCAAAAGTTGTAACTTATTCCCCCCTGAAAAAATCTTTTTGTCCCCCCCCCCCCCCGTAAAAAATCCTAGATACGACCCTGGGCATAGAAAAAGCGGAGAAGGCTCATTTAAAAAGAAAAAAATTCTAGTATTCCTCTTAAGCAGCAAAAAAGATTGTGCCACAGCAAAGTGGCGTTTTGTGGTGCAAAACTACAATTTTACCCCAAAGAGAGAGGTCAAGCTTTTGAGTGAGAATGCCGAGACAGCCAATCTATTTTAAACTATCGAAAAGTTATTTAATGACAATTTATTTCCATTTTCACCTAGTTCTAGAAGTGCGGTCTCACTTTGTTGCTTGCAAATGCAATTTAAGCTATAGCCACAAAAACTGTGTAAGTTGCTCAGAAGCTTCTGCTAAGTTTCTGTCACCGTTAACAATCATACTTAAATGTGTATGGTTCTCGAAGTAGAAGGGACTATAAAAAAAGGGTGGAGTTCAGAAAGTAGAGATTTTTGGATATAATCAGTCAAATACTTCTAAATAATTTTCCGATAACAAATACTACTCAGGTCCGCTCTATTAAACATATATATTTGAAACTTGCACATCTACGTTAAAAGAGAATTTTATTTTGTTGCAAGTTTATATCGCACAGCAGTCTGAAAAACGGGGAGTACTCATAAGCCAGGGCTCAGGTTAACCTTAGTTGCTATTACTTGCGAGATACCGGTAAATCTTAGACCTTAGTTCCTCCAGGGCCAGGTGTGGCACATAGCCTCGCCATCAACGAAGCCTCGCCAGACGTCCCGGAGTGGAGCAGCAGCCGTGACGTCCTCCCACTGTGGTTGTAACGACAGCTCAGCACTCCGCAGGTCTCGGTCGTACTGTCATCGGAGGGTGTGTTTCGGTCACCCCTTTTTCACCCACCCTCGGGTTGCCACTCCTAGACGGCATTCAGAAGATGGTCTCCTGACATTCGAATGACATGACCAAGATAGGTTCATCTTCTCTGCTTCAAGAGATCATTGACTGGCGGTTGACCTGTTCGTCTGCAAACCACTACGTTCGTGACCCTGTCCTGCCACAAAACGTTCAGGATTCTTTTGAGGTAGACACTTTCAAATGCTAGGATACATTTTTCCAGCCGGACATTCAGCTTCCAGCCTTCACTTGCATGAAGGAGAACGGACATGTCGTTGCTATTCAATAGACGGTGCTTTAGACGCAAAGAGTATTTTTTGCTTCGCCATACTGATTTCAGTTTGTTGAATGCCGATGTTGCTTGTCCAATTCTCCTTTTTATCTCGTTGACTATTCCGCCATCATATTCGATCCAACTTCCAAGATATTTGAACTCCTGGACTTGTTCGATCATTTTTCCGTTGCACATAAGGATCAAAGGTGAGTTGGATGTGGCCATGCTCTTCGATTTACCAACGTTTACTATTAGTCCCACTTTCTCAGCCTTGTCCGCTATGGTGTCAAGTAGTAGCTGCAAACGTTACTTCGCCTCTTCTAGAAGTACTACGTCGTCTGCAAAGTCTAAGTCTGTGAATTGCTGACCACTGACTTTTACACCAAAGCCTGATGTTTGCCGTAGGACATAATCCATTACTAGGGCAAATAGGAACGGGAATAATACACGTACTTATTTCACCCCAGAGAGAACCTTGAAAGATCGCGTCTCCCCATATTTTGTTCGGACACAACATTTGCTCTCTTCATAGAGGGCCATTATTATATGGACTTCTTTATTGGGTACTCTATAAAATTTCAAAATCTTTCATAAAACATCAGGATCGATGAAGTCGAACACTTTTTCGAAATCAATGAAGAGCAGATAAAGATGGGCAGACAACTGATTCTAGATACCAATTATTTTCAGGAGCATTTTGCTATGATAAGTCATTGTTGAAATACTCAGCACTATTACTTGGCAATTAAGTCTTGAGATACTAGGAGGCACTTCCTCATTTGTGAATATTTGTATTTTCGATAAGCATTGAAATTTCTAAATTTTAACCTTGTTGTTAAAATTTACAGAAAAAGACCTTATTACTTTTGGCAACTTTGGCACCAGTTTCAAATACAAGGGTCATTAAAATATTAAAAGGCTTTTTTGATAGACATGTTTGGTAAAGACTGTCCATATAAAACGTTTGTGCTGAAACTACCAGCGAAACTTATTCGTCTATATTGCTTCGATTATCAAAGATTAAGATAGAACAATTTAGCAGTACTTAAGCATCACATGCATTTTTAATCTTCTTTATAATTTTTTTTAGCTGATTTTGTCTTTATACTTAATGAAAGTGGAACCATGAAACATTTTTTTATCCCATCGTGCGGTTTATTATGACTGAGGAAAAGATCATTACAAAAATTTTTCTTTCTATAAATATTTTTTTTTAGTTTCTCCTTATCACACAGACAGGAGGATACAAAAGGAACGATAAAACTCAGTCAGTTATAAGAATAATTTCCTAGTAATACATAGTTTAAATTGATCTCAGGTGGTTCCTCTAAATTTCAAAATTTACAAAACACCCCAAAAACCGTGAATATTCTTGAAATCCAACTAGGCATAAGTTTGGTGGAAATAGGGCAAATATTTTTTTCAATTTTTCACAAAAGGGCATACGCCACGTCTTTTTTTCCAACAAGCTCTTTTGCTAGCTATTGACGTAAATTTGCGCATTTACGTTAAAAGAGAATTCTATTTTTGTTGCAAGTTTAAGCGACTCGGTTATCGCACAGTAGTCTTAAAAAAAACAAAAAAACTCAATTCCGAGTAATATAGGAATTGAGTCTTTCCAACTAGGTATAACTGGGTATTGTACCTAGTTGTTTACACCAAATAGGTATAATTTTCATATTTTGTAGGTTTTAGCACCTAAGCATAAGAATCACTATTGACTTTATACAGTCATAAGGATATTCTCTAAAAAAAAGGATTAATACCCAAAAAGGACAAGAAACTTTTTACCTTCGAATAATAAACCCTTTTTTCACGAGCCGAATTCGATCAAGTCCATCTAAAAACACTTACGAACATTCTCGATATCAAACAAATAACCACAAATTCTAGATATTGGCTTTGTTATTTGAAATCATTTTTCGAAATTCTAGTAAACATAGATTTTGTGTGTCCCAGTACAAGAAGGATGAAATTTAATCTTCCCCTTTATGTCTATTTCTTACACAAATCGCTTACGATTCTAAAGATAAGAGAAAAAAACACACAAATCTAAAAGACTTGAGAACAGGGTTTAGGAAAATAAGCTGTGTATTTACAGACATAATGAAATGACTGGTAAGATTCAGGATATCTAAAATCATCCAGAGGATTGGTACACTGAAAGAATAGAATATAATATATTCATTCACTACAATAGCTGGAGCTAACATGAGCATGTCATGACACAAAAAAAGAAGACACAAAACAAAGATCAGAGACAAAAGCAAATAAATAGCAACCCAAAAAATTAAAGCACCAACTGCTGCTTCAAGGTCAATAAATTGAAATGAGTCATAAATAAAATTAATATATGTCAAGAGTCAGTTTTCACGTTTAAAATAGTGACCGTTTATACAGAATATATCAGAATATTAAAAATGTAAATGGCTGGTACATTCAAAAACAGTTACAGGCAAATACCTGAAATAAACTGCATCAAACATTAAATATTTGTCAAGGTAATATTATTAAAATACCGAGTAAAATAAGGGACAAATGAACTCTCGGTAATAGACAATATCTCTCGGTAATAGAGGCTGTGTAAGTCATTAACTGTAAACAATTCTTTTTTACTTGTCGGAGTCTAGTGACTGGTCCTTCAGTAGGGGGGCTCTCGAGGTCGGGTAGTAGACCACGATGAGTAGGGGAATTCAAACAATTTAGTCCAAATCGATATGTCAACTCATGTCTATGACTATCAAGTGAATTCAAGTTGAGTTGTTTCAGTGCATCATCATATGTTGAGTAGTTGTGTCCAAGTATAATTTTTACAGCTCTTTTTTGTATCATCTCAAGTCTATCTAATTGATCTTTCGTCAAGCCCGGATGCCAAGCTAGACATGCATACTTAAGAGAAGGTCTAGCGTAGCTGCAGTATACAGACTTTAAAACTTCAGTTGACATACCAAATCTCTTCAGGTTGAAAAATGAATATAAAAGTAAGGCGCCTCTTTAGTCAGATAGTCAACGTGCGAGTTCCATCTTATGCTTCGTCGAGTTAAAAACTTAGTTCCAAAGAAAATTGTTAGATTACTTTATTTTGCTATTTTTTACCCGTATTTGCTCTATATTTTTTGCTCTATATGGGCAGGTAATTTTGTGTCATGTTATAAAAAAAAAAAAATCAGAAAATTGAGCATATTTAGTCCCTTGTGGCGGACCACCAAATATATCCAAAAATCCAGATGGCTCATGATCAGGGAGTTGGACACACTGATATCTTTTAAACAGAAAACTAGCAAACATGCGTACAACAAATGGACGGGCACCCATAGCCTTAGCTTCTTCCACTACTACATTGTGGTCAATACTATCAAAAGCCTTAACTATGTCAGCAAATAATGCATCAACATGAGCTCAATTTTTAATAAATGTTTAAGGATGGTATCCAATAATGCAACCAAATAATGAACAGTACTATTCCCGAGTGTAAATTTAAATTGTTGGGAATCTATGTTATCTTTTATATCTTCAAATAAACAAACCCAAATAAAACTTTTAAACACTTTCGAAAGAGCCGGTGTTTTTGAATTTGGTCTCATATCAATAATATCCTTAGGGGTCTTACACTTGGGAATTGGTGTAACATGCGCCTGTTTAAAAATACCAGGGAAAACACCATCAATAAAACACTGGTTAAAAATTGCCGTTGAAGGAGTAAATAAAAGATTAGCACACTCAATAACCAATTTAATCGGTATCTCACTGGGTAACTAGATTTACGAGAATCAAGTGTCTTCAACTTTTTAGCAAGTGAACTAATCTCTAGGATAGGAATATTTGAAACTGAGTCATTAGGTGGTAAAATTGTTAGCCACGAACGAATTTTTCAAATTGATGCAAAAAAACATTAATTTCACTAGGTAGCAGGGGTTTACCATCATCATCTCTCACTTCAACTTTGGTCACTTTTTTACCGATTAAATAAAAAAAACTAGTTTTTTCAACTGAAAGTAAGGAGCGACATTAAAACTTATAACAAACAGAAATTATTACGTATATGAGGGGATTCGCCCCCTAGTCAATACCTCGCCCTTTTCGCTAAAGTTTTTTTTAGTACTTTCAAAAGAGCTATCTATTCTAATTAACCGGCCTTTGTGATTCAGGGGTTTGTGATTCGAACAGAATTCGAACTTTAGCGTGAAGAGCAAGGTATCTACTAGGGGGCAAACTCCCTAATATACGTAATAAAACATACGAATATAGAAGTTCGTTACGTAAGTTACGTCAGAACAAAATTTCGAGAAAGCCATTTAGCCAAAAAAGTAAAAATAATATGCAAACTTTGTTTTAATTATTCATGTACGGTGAGCCAAAATCAAAGCTGTATTAATTCAAAAACGTTCAGAAATTAAACTTAAAAAAACAAGTTATTTTAGCTGAAAGTAAGGAGCGACATTAAAACTTAAAAGGAACAAAAATTATTCCGTATATGAAAGGGGCTGTCCCCTCCTCAATACCTCGCTCTTTACGCTAAAGTTTGGATCTGTCAAACAACTTTATTTTTTAAAACAATAAAAAACTTTAGCGTACAGAGCGAGGTATTGAGGAGGGGATAGCCCCTTTCATATATGGAATAATTTTGTTTCTTTTAAGTTTTAATGTCGCTCCTTACTTTCAGTTAAAAAAAAAAACTTGTTTTTTTTTGTATCAAAATTGGGTATCGAAATTCCGGTTTTTAGAGTTTCCGTTACTATTGAGCCGGGTCGCTCTCATTTCCCATGTGTTATCCTTGTTTTAACTCTGTACCCTTAAATTGAATCATTGCTGACAAAGTCTATCAAAAACCCTTGAAAATACTAATAATATAGGGTAAAATGTTGCTATTGTAGATAGTTTAGAAGGAGAATGCTCCATCAAGGCTACCAAAAACCCTTGAAAATTCTAATAATATAGGGTAAAATGTTGCTACCTGAATAAAACATTAAGGTAATGTAAAGCCATAGGCTTTATCTGGTCTATTAATGTACTGTAATGCAACTGTCAAGTTAGTGAATAATATAATTTGAAATCTTGCTGAATCTGAAACCAAATAAAACTACTTTTGGTAAAGGTGATGATCTTTCCATAAGCCTACTGAGCTACAAATTTGGTGAACATATCAATCAATACTTATTTATTCTATTTCCAAATACAATAATTAATCTACTCAAAAATCCAATTTTAAGCACTTTATGGACCCTTAAATCTGATACATTTTACTCATATTTTTGGCCATGGAAAAAAGTCAAAAACTAAATTTATTACTTAATAAATTGCTTGGTACTTATCTGTTATAGCACTTATGTTAAGTTCTTCATCTAAGTAGAACCTGTTTATGTGACTAATTCTAATGAAATACCACATAATATGATGAAGATATAATACTTCAGAAACAAATTTGGGCTATATATTTGCACATT